>PVLA01015558.1:0-24710 GCA_004027455.1 Hydrochoerus hydrochaeris
GACCGCGTCCCGCGCGGCTCCGGGCGTGGCGGGGCGGGGCGCGGCGGGCGCGGCGTCACGTGCGGCGGCGGCGGCGGCGGCGGCGAGGGCGAAGGCGCGGGCGCGGGCGAGGCCGGTTCCGCCGCTTCCGCCGCTTTCGCCGCGCCCCTCCCGCCCCTCCCGGCCCGGCCCGCGTCCCCGCGCTCGGCGCGGCCCCGGCGGGCGCACCATGGCGATCGAAGGTAAGCGCAGGCCGGTGGTGGCGCGGGGCGCCCAGTGGGCCCGGCGCGTCTCCTTCCCGGCCCGCGGGTCCCCGCGCTCGCAGCGGCGGCAGCGGCGGGAGCCGCGTGCTCTGGGCCTTGCGCGGCCGCGTCCTCGGCCCGGGCGGCCGGCGGTGTCGGGCCCGGGACGCGGCCCTGCGGACCGGGGACCGGGCGAGCGAGGCCCGGCGCGGCTGTCTCCGACCCGGCGTCCGCGTCCCGCAACCGGGTCGGGCCGGGGCTTCGGGGAGGTCCGTCCGTGCCCCGGGGACCCCGGCACCGCCGCCCGGCGAAGGCCAGGCGAGCGCGGCGCCGCGGCCCCGCCGTCCCCGGAGCCCTCGGACGCCGCCTCCGGCGGCCCCAGCCGCGGCTCGCGAACGCCCGGGAAGAGTTGAGCTGCGGGAGAAGTTAGGGCGCGAACGCGCGGGTTCCTCTCGCTGCAAAAGCGTGGAGCCGGCGCAGCGGCGTCTCAGGGCGTGTTTGGAACCCCGAAGAGGACGGCCCTGCCCAGCGCCTGTCCCCTCCTAGGTCGTTCAGATCTCGGGGGCAGTGTGTAAAATGTTCCTGAGGTTCTTTCTTCCGTACAGATGCGCAGACATCGGTGGCTGGAGCGTCGGCGGCCCGCCCTAAAGGCGAGCTCCTCCCGGCGAGGGCCGGCTGTCGGTCGGTCGGTCGGTCGGTCGGGGCGCCTGCACCCCGGGGTGCTCCTGCGTGGGCTTAGCTGGTAGTGTCTACCTCGTTGAGGAGAGCGAGTGCCTGCTAGGACAACGCACATTCCCACCGTTTCAGATGCCCACTTCAGCTAAAACGCTGGGGAATGTGATCTCCCTGTAATCTTCGCTATTTCCGTTTTTCTCATTTTCTCTCTATGCTTTGTACAGGAGCGTTAAAATCAGGAAACTAAATTCAGTGATGTATGTCGTGTACTCTATTTTCCCAGCCAATTTGTTGTAGGTTTTCTTGGGAAACGGCAAAGTAATGAGGGTTTATGCAGAATGTGAGGAGGATTGACCATGTTTACATACAATCCTACATCTAGTAATTTCTTAAAATTTCCAGTTTTTCTTCATTTATCCATTGTTTCTTCTAGCAGTTAAAAATGTTACTGAGTCCTTTTCCAGGTCAACTGATGGCATTTTACTCTACCCACTACTTGTATGTTTAAAGAAGAAGATTTTTTTAAAAAACCCTTATCATCTAGAGATAGTTTATTGTTGGTGTTGGGGATGAAGTCAGGGCTTGTGCATTGTAAGTGCTTAGTCTCTGCCGCTGAGCGACACCCTTGGCTGCTTCAGTGGGCTGTTTAGTTCTGGCTGGCCTTGAACTCAGTAGGCAGTGTAGGCTGGCCTCAAACTCCAGGCCATCCTCTTGTCTCAGCCTTCTGGGTGTGTGCCGCCATGCCCATCATATAAATATTTTTATATGAGAGCATTGGTTTAAGATTCTGTGATGTAAAGAACAAGCGTTACGTCTTCTAGCGTGGAGAAGAAACTGTGGTTACTACATTTCAAGTAAAAATGACAAGTCAAGTGGGTCTGACTGTACTTACCACTTATGAAAGCAGATTGTCTTATGCACACTGTCCTCAAGGTATAGGCTTGATACAGTACTAGGAACATCTTTGAATTTTAGGACATCCGCCAGCATCTTATCCAACATTGTTCTCAACAAAGTCCTTCTGATAACATCCAGTTCAGTGGTGGTGAACCTGTGGTACACCTGTAATTTGTTTTTCTTTTCAAGACAAAAGATGTTAATGTAGGAGTTGTTTTTTCCAAACTAAAACCCCAGTGTTCAGGTTTGATTGCAGAGTTGGCACTTGGTGATATATAAGTGGGTTTGGGGTTGCATTTTGGGCACTGGTCTCTAAAAGGTTCACCATCACTGACGTTCATTTGTTAATTCTATAGATTTAAGTATACACTAGCTGCACACAGCTTTTTCTGTACCAGACTTTGTGGGTCATAAAGGTGAAAAAAACTGCATTCTTTTCCTCAAAGAGTTAACATTTTAATGAGGAGGGACAGATAATTTTAAACATTCAGGTATAATACTGTGGTACCTTAGTTCAGATACTCATCAGTAATTGATTCCAGGGGGCTTAATGAGTACCAGAGATAATGAGTATCAAAAAGATTGTTTTGGCTGGAAAGGGTAAAAAGTCATCAGGCAGTCAACATGACAAGTTCTACCTTATGTGTCAAGTCTCAAGAGTACTCCGATATTTTTGCTTCAGGATTTGTTGTGCATCAAATGCGATGAGTTTCAAAGTAGTCAGGTACTAAGGTACAATTCTACAGTGTGAACATTAAGAGATGGATATTCTTCCTTCTTAAAAAACGTTCAGTGATGAATTCAGACTGGTTTGAGGCCATACTTGTTTTATATCCATAAGTTCATCATTTTTGGTGTGAAGTCTGTCATTGAGCAAGTTCTGTGTATTCAAGATCCACTCTACTATTTGCAAACAACCATAAAGTTCATTTCAGGCATAATGTCCAGTTTCCTCTTCAGGGGGATATGTAGTTGTATGGTTTAAATTTGGATTATAGAGGTAAGCCTTTCCATTCCAGTTATGTTATTCAGTAGCATCCATTAAAATGGTCTCACTACCCTTTGCCTTGTACATAATTCTGTTAACATAGCTTAATAATGAAATCACCTTTTGGGGACTTCATGTTTGCTCAGGATGAGTTTGCAGTCAACCTAGATCCCAGTCAAATCTTTATTACTTGAAATACTCTCAAGTCATGTGCTATAGGCCTCGCATAACTAACCAGTGTTTTGATCAGTTAAACATACTTTTGTGAGCTGTGTCTCAACTTTTTAACCTTGAGTCTGGATTTTTAAGTACTTTTTAGTTTTTTTAAAATTTCCTTCCCTGTTAAACCACTTATTTTACAATATCAAATTATTTATGGTACGTATTCACTTCCTCCTTAAAAAAATTAATCGGTTACTTTTATTTTAAAACATTTTTATTAGTACACATTTGCAGAACATAATGATTGCATTAATTGTGGGGAATTGGTGCATGGACATACATAACAAATCTCATTTCTTTTTTCCCCCTTCCCTTTATCCTCTCCCTTCTTTTTTTGTCAACATTAGATTAATATATCCAATAAATACTTATAAAGTTAACAGATTAATAACCAGAATAACAGACCAAAAAACATGTAAAACACATAAGACAATTATACTAAATCAAGGTATGCTTTTAGATACATTGACCATCTGGATAACAATAAGTTTTTCTTTCCTTTTTTACATTGTCATTTATTTTGAATTTTTCATTTAAGAGCAAATATGCAATGTTTAACAAATGACCCAAGTTTTTCCCTTTTGATGACTGAACAATACTCCATTACCACATTTTCTTTATCCATTCATCTGTTGATGGATATGTAGGCTGTTTCCAAGATGTAGCTATTTTGAACTGTGCTGTTGTATCATGGATATGCATATATCATTGTAATATGGTGTCTTTAGCTCTTTTGGGAAGATATCTAGAAGAGGAATAGTTGGGTCAGGGGAATTTCTAGTTTTATGTTTTTGAGGATTCTCCACACTGTTTTCCATAGTGGTTGTATTAGTTTACACTCCTACCAACAAGAGTTGCTTTTTCCTTAGAACCCCACTACTTAGTTATTGGTTGATTTCTTTGTGATAGCTATTCTTTTTGGAGTGAGATAGAATCTCAGTGTTGTTTTAATTTGCATTTCTTGAATGACCAGTGATGTTGCACAGTTTTTTGTGTGTTTATTGGCTGTTTTTACTTCATCTGAGAAGTGTCTCTTCATTTTAGATGCCAATTTTTGGACTGAGTCTTTAAATTTGAGGGTGCTAATTTTTTGAGTTCTTTATATATTCTGCGTGTTAACATTTTGTCTAAGGAATAGCTGGCAAAGTTTTTTCCCATTCTGTGGATTGTCTCTTCATTCTCTTGGTGGGTTCCTTTGCTGTGCAAAAGTTTTTAATATGATTAGAATCCAGTTGTTGATTGTTGGTATTATTTCTTTTGTAATCAGGGTTCTGTTCAGAAAGTCTTTGTTTAGATCTATGTCTTGTAAGTGTTTTGTCTTTCAGTAGCGTTTGTGTCTGATCTGATATTTAAATCTTTGGTCCATTTTGATTTTAATTTAATGTGTAGTGAAAGATATGAGTCTAGGTTCAACCATTAGCATGCAGAGAGCCAGTTTTCCAAGCACCATTTATTAAAGAGGTATTTTTCCTTCAGCAAATGTGTTTAGCTCCTTTGTCAAATACAAGGTGGCTGAATGTGCCTGGAGTTGTTCCTGCACCCTCTGTTCTTTTCCACTGATCCGTGAATCTGTATTGTTGTTATTGTTAATACTATACCATGCTTTTTTTTTCATGATAGCTTTGTAGTACAACATGAGGTGTGGGATTATGATGCCCCCTCCATGGTCTTGTTGCCCAGAATCAGTTTTGCTATTCTAGGCCTTTTCTGGTTTCATATAAATTTTAGGATTGAATTCTCTAGTTCTGTGAGGAATTCCATTGGTGTTTTGATTGAGCTTGTGTTAAATCTATGTAACAGTTCTGGAAACATGGCCATTTTGATTATATTGGATCTGCCTATACAGGAACTGGGGATATCTTTCCATTTTCTGATGTTCTGTTCATTCTCCTTTTTCAGAGTACTATAGTTTTTGTTGTGGCCATCTCTTACTTCTTGGTGTTAGGGTAATTCCTAAGTATTTCATTTTTCTTGATGCTATTGTGAAATGTGTTTCTACCCTAATTTCCCTTTCAGTGAGTCTATTGTTGGTATATGGGATGCTACAGATATTTGAGTGCTTTGTATCCTGCTATGCTGCCAAATTTGGTTATTCATTCTAGCAGTCTTCTAGCAGTCTTCTAGTGGAGTGTTTGGGGTCTTTATGTAGAGGGTCATGCCATCTGTAAATAGTGATTATTTGTCTTCCTATTTTTACTTCTTTTATTTCTTTCTCTTAGCTAATGCTCTGGCTAATGTTTCCAGAACTACATTTAATAAGAGTGGGGACAGTGGACACATCCTTGTCTTGATCCTCATTTTAGAGGGGAAACTTTATCTTCTCTCCATTTAGTGTGATACTGGCCATGGTTTGTCACGGTGGACTTTATATCAGTCAGATATTATAACTTCTAATCAGGACTTCAGGCAGGGTTAGGATGGTGTTACCACACTGAGCGGATACAGTTTTACTGAGAAGTGAAGGAGTTAGCCGTTTGTTAATAAAGGTGGGGTTTGTAAAAGGTCTGTTGTTACCCTGGCTGTCTGGTGAGAGCAGGTTGGAGATCTGTGTCCTGGCTGGCCTGTGGAAACGTCCGTGCTGACCAGTGTTATTTGCTCTTCTGGTCTTGGCCTCTGTCAGTCTGACACTTGACTACAGGTTTGAGGTTTTCTTCTGAGCACAGAAGCGCCCTTCTCTTCACCTGCCTGATCTGATGCTCTTCGTGTTTCTGCTCTTGCTCTTCCTCCCACGTTCGGCTTCCCTGGTGTCACTGCCCACTGCCTACCTACTGCACAGTTCTGTAGCCACAGGTGTATAAAGCTGCTTTCCCAGTCCAACTGTGAATCGAGAGGATAACCCTTCCTCATTTTTGTGCCTCTTGGGTTGTTTTACAGCCGCTGGATACAATGTCCCTTCAGCTCGTGCTCCTTGAACTTTCCTGGAATTCTGGATGCTGTTTTCATGGATCAGACCCATTGCCCAGATGCATGTTTGTAATGCAGAGTCTTTGTGACTTATGTTTCCAAATAGTGGCTGGATGTCTTCACTTGGATGTCCTGCAGCAATTTAAAATGATTATCTTAGGATATGTAGAATGTTGTAAATTAAGTTGTCGTCACAGCCACCAAATCTGGCCTCTAAACTCACCCATTTGACCCAGCTATCCCGCTTCTGGGCTTTTCCCAGAAGAATTGAAAACATCGTACCACAGTGAAAGGGTAAGAAACTGCTCAAAGGGGAAAGATAACTAGGACAGGGGAAAGGAAAAAAGGAGGAAGGGAAAAGGAAAAAGATATAAATTTGTTTACATATGCATAAAATAGCTAAGATGATTATGCTACTAATTCTATTAGTTCTTGGAAGAGAGCATATAATACTCATGATTAGATCAATTTGCATGTCTGTATCTGGTAATCTAAGCAACTCTTTTGAACATAATATGCAATATTGCAACCATTGTTAAATTCCTATCATCTTGTTTTGGAAGCGTATATTGTTATTATTTTGGATTTTTTTGTTCTTGTAGTTGAGTGTCTCGTTTTTGTTTTTTACTCTTTAAAAATTAAAAAAACTAAAAAAATAAAAAATTTAAAAATATAAAACAAAAAAATGAAAAGTCAACACAATCAAGTAACAATTAACAAAAGAAAGTCCTCTATTGTTTTGAAAAAAAAAAAAAAACCTCAGCCATGTCATGCAAATTTGCTAGCTGAGTGGCATTTTAAGTAACTGGAAATTCAAGTTAGTATCAACCCTGTGTTATTACTCAATTAGTTCAATCTATGTCTGTAGCTAATTTATGTTTCATAGTGCTTAACTTTAGTTACCCCTTATCTCATTAACAGACTTGTTAGCTTCCTGAGACCTTAGTTAGTCTTATCTCCGGGTTTAAATTTCCTTCCAATTTATTTTCCAAGATGGTGCTAATTATATTTGTAAAGTGTAAATCTAAAGTTTTAAAACCTTCAGGATAAAGCTGATTCTTACTGATCTCACTTACGCCCTTCCTCATGTAGTCTGTGTTTTCTCTGTGGTCCGTAAGTATCAGCAGACTGCAGCATAACTTGCCAAAAATAAAAAATAGGTACCTTTGTTGTTAACTTGCTGTATTTACTTTTAGTGCTTAGTGTTTTGAATGACATTTTAAAAACTGTAAGAGAAGCTTAAATAGGATCTCTGAATGTAGGTATGTACTTTCGTGCTTTTGTTCATAGTGCAGCTGATAGCTTGATACATACTATCATATGTATATTTTATTAGAGTTCTGAGGTGCTCTTTATGGCTTTTTGGTCTTAAGACTTTTAAGGCAGAGTTTGGACTTTCAGGGACTGCCTGAAATACTGCATTTTAAAAACTCAATAGAAGGGCATTATGTGATGTGTCCTGAGTGAGACCCTCATAGCTCTCACCTGCTGTCTGTGTCATTGTTAAGAGATGTCATAGCTGTGTGTATAGGGGTGACATGAGCAGCTGTCACACCTGGCCACTGTCTGTGGGAATTGGTGGGGGAATTACAGTTCAGTTTAATCAACAGTATTAAAACTTATACTTTGACTTACGGTAGAGATAAGATTTCTAATGGTTTATAGAAGCTTAACTCTTGTTTGTATAATTAGATAGTATTGTTTGAGACCTCTGAAGGTACTTTTGAGTAATTTGGTTACTTTTCTAACTTAACCAGTTTAGAAGCAAGTAGCAAATACTGCTGTTTTTCATGTTTTTTGTTTAAGGTAGTGATAGTCTGCAGCAGTAGGGGAAGCAGAGATAAATATATTGCCTTAATTGACATAACTTGTTGAGTAATGTTGTTTTCATGATTTTTTAAAATAAATTAGATTATGTTTATATGTAGGATTTTCTCCTTAGATTAGGTTTTAATTTGGATGTACACCTACCCATGCCTCACCCCTTTCTCAGCCATTTAGAGCCTCAGTTTGAAAGCTCTTAAATATGGATAATGTAAGACTGAACAAATTACTGTCGATAAAACATTGTAAGCCTTGGGGTAAAATGATTATTTTCATATTTTCTATGTGTATGTAATACTGTTTTAATTAAAGTCTAATAAATTGGAATCTTTGCTTTTGCTTTTTTAAGTAGAACCTGTAAATTGTGGTGATTTAGGATAAAGTAAGCACAGATCTTTGCTTTCTTTCTGTCCTTCCTTCCTTCTTCCTTTTTTTTTTTTTTTTTTTTTTTTTTTTTTTTTTTTTTTTTTTTTTTTTTTTTTTTTTTTTTTTTTTTTTTTTTTTTTTTTTTTTTTTTTTTTTTTTTTTTTTGAGACAGAATCTCAGTATGTAGTTCAGGCTGGCCTTCTATCACCAGGCTGGCCTCAGACTCGCAGCTATCCTTTTGCCTTGGCTTCCTAAGTGCTGGGATTATAGGCATGTACTACCTTGTCCAGCTGGAACCTTTGATTTACCTTTTCTTAAAAGGAAGTAGTAACAACACAATCATATATTACGAATGATTTTTTTTATTTTTTCATTTTTAGAAGTATGTTAGAATTGATATTCTAAGTAGTATTTTGAGTCATGAATTAGTTGTTAAAGAAATATTAAATATCTTCAGTGTCCTGAACCTATAAATGCAGTATGCATGTTTGTGGTTTAAAAAATTGATCTGGTATAGTAGTCAAAACAAAAAGCTTTTTGTTTTATTCTGCTTTTATTTATTGTTAGCTAGAAATTCAGTGAAATAGAACTTTTCTTGAACACATACTTATTCAGGGTTTATTGTATTTTATTAATGAGCTTCTAATAGTCAAACACAAAATTAAACAATTAAAAAGTAGCATAGTGGTTTAGAAAAATGTATTAATTCATGAACAACACATTTAATTTTGTAAACTGAAGTTCTTACCTCTTAAGAAAAAATTACTGAACAAATGCACAGGACATTTCTGGGCCAGACGAGACTGCACTGTGCCTGCTTGCACGTCGTGGTTATCTTGTGAAGAGCCGTTGTGCAGAGATGCTTGGTGATTCCGTGCAGCGCTGAGTGGGCTGCCGGAGCACATGCTATGCGGGAGGGGAATGGCACAGAAGAACTCAGGAAAGTGTGGAAAGAACTGATAAAAGGCCTAGGAATTCATTTTGGGAAGGTAACCTCCAGAGTGTTGAAGTCTTGAGGATTTATTTTATTATTTTTTTATAGAAATCATTGTAAAAGAGTGCAAGGTAAGGAGTATAAGAAGATTAGCATTTGTTCAGGGATGTTTACACAGGAGAATGTTTGAAATTCAGCAATAACTGATGCAGAAGAGGAGAAAACTTATAGAGGAGTCTTCCCTGTTTCCTGCTGGTAAACTTAGGTTTTTGTTGAGTGTTATACACTTCTTTCAAGGATCGCAGAGTAATTGTGTGTTGTGTTGTAAGCTATGGGCCAATCATCATGTTTCCATTACCTCAGTCAGGGACAGCCCCGCTTTCTCCCCTCCTGACTGTAGGGCGTTACCTCTGCCAAGGGGCCTTTTTCCCTGTCCCTGGTTTCAGAGTCTGACCACACTGTGTGTCACCTGCTCTAGCTGCTGTGACACACCCCTCCCACCAGAGTGAGTATACAGGAGGAAAGCTGCTTTCTACCCTGGGGCTTTTCATTACTACTTTATTAATGACTTCTTATTGGTTCTTATTGTACCAATTCAGCAACAAGCACAGGGTTTATGAAGACAGTTGTTGCATGACGCTGACTTTAGAACTGCAAGTCTGGCTTAGTTCAGAAACCAGATCTTTTCCCACAACACTGGATTTTAAATTAGGGATCCAAATTGGTATCATTCCATGAGTGAATGATTAAATTAGGAACTAACCTAAAACACGTTTACAAGTTAGTGGTCGGACTGGGTTAGGCTGGCTTGGGAGTTGGCAGAAACAGTAGGGAAGACAGTTTATCTTTACTATGTGTCTGAGACTCAGCTGTAACAACACCAGCCAGATGTTAGCTTCAGTGCTGTGACTACTTAATGGGGCTGCTTGGAGAAGAAGATAGGTGAATTCTAACACATTTCTAAAGTAGCCTTTTAGTGTTGGACCAAAAAAGTAGAACGTGTGAATTGTGGTGATTTAGGATAAAGTAAGCGCAGATCTAGAAAGTGAATTTTGGGAAGGACCCTTGAACATAGAGGTTTAATTCCATTGGTTTTAAAATAAGGAAATTTTTATTTCAAGCAGCTTTGCAGGTATATATAATAGGAGTAGCTGGTTGTAACAGTTTCATTTCAAAGCTGTACTGTCATATAAATTTGAAAATGTTCATCAATAATCTACTGAAATTTAGATCATTTGGCAATGTGCCAGTGTTAATGTTTATTGGAGGCTCTACTATTTAAATAGTAGACATTAAATTTTCCTAATAAAAATGAGACTAACCTAACAGGTTTTTACTGAGGCACAAAGGGATAAAGTTAATGTCCTAATTTTGCTTTAAAAACATTTCCTTAGGGCTGGGAATTTAGCTCAGCAGCATAGTGCCTGCCTGGCAAGTACGAGGTCGTGAGTTTGATTTCCCAGTAACAAAAAAAGAAAAAGTTGGTCCTAAAAACATATCCGTTAGGTTGTTAAGAGATGTTCTGGCTTCCACCAAATGTATTGTTTACCTATGAGTCTTCACTAATCATCTGTTATTGGCTTATCAGTCATCTTATCTGACCCCAGCCAGTTAAACTTAACAAGTGTTTTTCAACTCTTCAGCTAATATTAGCAATATTTCCTTTTAAATTTGTACACATAGGAGCAGTGAAAACTATTTTACCCAAACCTGCCTTGGCTGCACCAACTCTTCCTCCTGCAGACAGAGATCCTACGTTCATGCGAGAGCATTTGTAACTTTGCTGCTTCTTTGTCTCCTTGCATACCCCTGGAATCTGTCTACAGAAGTGGGAAATTCCTACTTCTAAGAACATCTCAGGTAATGCTCTGGTTGCACTGGGTACCTCCCTGCCATTCTACCAGCTTGGCACAGTGTTGAATTTTTTTTGTTCCAACTCCAATAAGACTCTTGGACTGGAATATGGCAGATTGTTGTGTTTTGCAAAAAGAGTTTTGTAATTTCTTTCATTTCTTTTTCCTTCTTTGGTACCAGGAATTGAACTCAGGACCTTGTGCTTGCTAGGCAGGCCCCATGCTGCTGAGTTATATCCCCAACCCCTTGCAAAAACAGTTTTGGAAAAGGTTGGTTTGCCTTGAATTTCCCTTCACTGTCTTGGAAATATACTAAGTCTGACTTCTATGTCCTGGCTTACCTTTAGTACTTAAAAAAAAAATAAGTAAAACAACAATATTACCACTGATTATAGTCCCTTTAAGGCAACCAACTTCATAGCCAGGTTTGTTAATGTCAGAAGATCTTGTTATGGTTTATACCTAGATGTCCCCTGAATTCTTCATATGCTCATAGGTGGGGCTTTTGGGAGGTGATTGGAGCATGGGGTGTGATATGCTTTATAGCTAAGTGTGTTACTGGGTGGTAAAGCCTGCTGGAGGAGGTGGTCCCTGTGGGTGTGCCTGGGAGGGTCCATTTCCCTTCCCCTCCCTTGATCCCTGCTTTCACTACCATGCCGTGAGCTAGCTCTTTCTCCTCTGCAAAGCCTCTCAGCCATGCAGACCTAGTGCCTTGCCTTGGTGCTGGCTAGCTGTGGACTGAAACCTCTGCAGTCTGTGAGCCAAAATACACCTTTCCTTTCTAGAGCTGTGTGTGTTGGGTGTTGCGTATCAGGAATGAGAAAGGTAACTGAGACGGAACTAATGACTGTAAGTTTGGGTTCTGAGGTAGTTTGTTGTTGGTACTAGGATTTTCTTTATACTCACGGACAACTTTGCAGTTGTATTTCAGCTGGACAGAAATTGGAATAGAAGAAGTTCCTTCAGCTGTTGTACTTTATACAAATGCGAGGACCTGTTCATACTGCTGCGTAGCCTCAATTTCTTTTATTGAATCGGTTTTATTTTGCAGAATCAAAATATGTTCAGCTTTATAATTTCTGTGTTCAGAAGGCAGAGTGTGAGGACAAGATTCATTACCCATTATCAACAGAAAAGCTACACCCAACAAGCTGCACCACTTAGCATAGGGACCGAGGCCAGGACAGCCAGCGAAGGGACCGTCTGACTAGACTGGCCTTTCCTTTAGTCCCTGGGTTATCCTTGGAAACTCACCTGGTGTACTCCTTTCACAGACCTGCGGGGTTCTGACTGAGGTGACTGGAGCCATCAGAGTTAAGAGTCTTGGGATGAGCATATCCAGGCTTGATGGGTGTGTTCCTTTCTGGTACATTTTTGAACCTGACAGTGTGAACAGCAGAGACAACTTTGACCCCTGTGGGTTTCCCGTGAGCAGCATGACCAGTTTTACCAATAGGAATTGTGGCTTGTCTGCTGATAACTTTGTGTGAAAATGGCATAAACTTGGTAACATCAAAAGACAGACTTCTAACTTTCACACACTGTAGGAGACTTGGAAGTCAGAAGTCCTGAAATCCAGGGGAAATAGCACCAAAGAGATGGTGCACAATCCTTTTTCAGTTTTTTCCCAAGTGCAACGATTAGATGTTTAACATGCTCCCTTCCAGACCAGGTGGGGAGATCTAGATCTAAAGAAAGGGGTGGCTGCCCCAAAGCCATCCCCATGCTGCTCACCCTGTCTTGCCTGGAGAACTCAATTCTGTTTTGTATACCTGGATGCATTTTGATAGGATTGGAATGTCACCATACATTTTCCTCTGTAAACATGGAGACAAATACATATTTTATAGTGTCCCCCTCCCTTTAAGACAATCCCAGTGGCCAGGCACACTCATAAGTATGTATATATATTTATATTCATACATAAACCCACATGCACACAATCACAGCATGTGTATGTGTGTGTCCACGCACACTTCTTCTTACTGTATTTATGTCCCTTGTAGAGGACTGCCAGTTTCTCTCCTGCTTCTATGTGAGTTTGCCTAGGAAGAAAAGATGGTAACTTAGATGAAGCTCGTCATTTTCTGTTTATTTCCACGCTGCTGAATTGGCCATTCCAAGAGCAGGGCTGATACTGTCTACAAGTATAGCTTTTGCAAAACTCATTTTATGTAAATTATTTTAAGAATTAGAAAACAAGTTCATGATTTTCTTTTTGTTATAAATATAAAGAAACATAATTTTTACTTCCTTAACTATGTTAATCATAATGTTTAAAATTTTTCCCAGCACCCCCGGACTCTGTTCATATTTAAAGTCTCAGTTTGCTTATCTTACTGTAAAATAATAAGCTAGACCACTTTATGTCTTGAATTCTAGTCTCTTCTTATGTTACTTACTTAGTTTTTAGGAGTACCTTGATAAATTTGATAATTATCAATTAACCAGAATGTGAGATTATAGCAATTATTTGACTTGCTTTTTATTTATAAGGTTTTTTTCACTTAATGGAGATAAATTGAATAATTGTAAAGGGAGTTAGCATTCATTGTCATTCCATAGTTTTTATCATTAAAACCAAGTCTTATAAAATTAGGCTTTTTTTTTTTTTGTGGTACTGGGGGTCAAACTCAGCCTTGCACTTGACAGGTAGGTGCTTATGCTGCTGAGCTAAATTCCCAGCACATTATGCTGTTATATTTATGATTATATATATATATATATATATATATATAGTAAAACCTAACATATATATAATATACACATATGTGTATATAATATATATATATACATACATATGTGTGTATACATGTGATTTTTGTTTTTGTTTTGTTTTTTTGGAACAGGGTCTTTCTTTATAGTTCAGACTGACCTTGAACTCACTTTGTACCCAGGCTGTCCTTGAACTCACAGTGATCTTTCTGCCTCAGCCTTCAAAGTGCTGGGATTACAAGTGTGCACCCCACTTCCTGTTTATATTAAATGTGTGGGAGAGTCTAGTTTTCTAATATGTTGCCTTAAACACTCATTCATGACTACATGAAAGTCTAATTTTAATTACAGACCTAATAAAGCTCAACCTGGTTGCATGAATAAAGTACACAACTCAAACTAAGTTATAAGTACTTACTTTTAAAAAATGTACCTTAATGACTAAAAAGAAGAAATTACAAATGTTAACTTTCAGAAAATATGCCATAACAACTAAAAAGAAGAAATATTTCTAAGAAACCTATGAAAATATTGTAGGCCTCTGTATCTTTTATTATTGTCCCTGTTTGATTCTTCTAATATCTTAAACATGGTTTCTTCTTGGGCTTGGTAAATACCCCTTCGTCTGGTGGTGCTTCATCAATTTTCAAGATAGATCACATGTAGATGTATTTCATGCCGGATACTGATCACTTACCTGTGATCAGTGATATCTGGTTGCTCATTGGTAATATTCCAGTTAATACAGCATTGTATGCTGAGGTTTTGCAGAGTAATAATTCTTCTATAATTGTGGCTGTGTATCAAGTGTTTTTTCTTGCTGAGTCTAACTTCCAGATAATAAGTGATTAGTCTGTATTGCTGATAAGGAAGCAATAGCTTTGTTACAACCAAATTAGAATGTGGCTCTAACCTACTTTAGGGAAGCAGTACTGTTTTCTGGATTTTTAGCTTGCTTTCCACATGACCTATTTTTTTTTTAAACTAGATATCGTGGTTTTTCTCATATAATTGCAGGAAGATACTTCTTTTTCTTATAACTGAGCTGCTCATAAGCTTCTGTGAAGAACTAAAATGATTAAATTACTTAATTTGTATTGCAAAGCATAATGATAGAGTCATACATGTACAGAACACTACAAAATAAAGTAGTGACATGTTTTTGAGTGAAATAAACACATTTATACAGTAAATCTGATTAAAATTACTGTTAATAAATTGGAGTAATCAGTATATCTTAATGGGATATATGTGCTTTTTTTTTTTTTTAGTACTGATGATTGAACCCAGGTTCTTCACGATGAGCTACCCCCCCCCCACCTTTTTGGTACTGGGGATTGAACTTGTGACCTCATGCTTGCCAGGCAGGCACTTATGCCGCTAAGCTAAATCCCTGGTCCTCCAACTCCTTTTTAAGAAATTTTAATTCTGGGACAGTGAGTTGCTCAGGCTGGGCAAAAAATTGGGATTATTCTGCCCCAGCCTCCCAGGAGTATATACATTGTGGGATATAATGTTAAGTCAAGCCAGTTAGTTCATCTGTCACCTCATCTACTGTTGTTTGTGAGTGTGTGCATGTGGTAAGAACATTTAAAATCTTGCTTAATGGTTTTCAAAAATACAGTATAGTGTTACTCTAGTGATAGTCACCATTTTGGGCAGTAGATCTCTAAAACTAGTTTCTGGCCCAGTGTAATGGCACATGCCTGTAATCCCAGCACTTGAGAGACTGAGGCAGGAGGATTATTGTGATTTCGAGGTTGTTCTGTACTATCTAGTGAATTCAAGACCAGCCTGAACTTGGCAGCACCCTGTCTCAAGTAAAACAAAACACAACGCAACACTAATTTTTCTTCTGATTGAGCTACATCTCCGCTTTCCATCCCACTGCTGTGATGAGAACTTTCCTAGTGTCTTGTTTATGAGTTGACTTTTTGAGATTCCACATATAAGTGAGATTGCATAATGTTGGTCTTTCTGTGCCTGGTTTATTTCACTCAGCATAATGTTTTCCATATCACAGTCCAGATGTTTCTGAGTTGTGAGTTGTGTTCATGTATGTGTGAATATCTGTAGGCTGTGTGTATATGTGTGAATGTTTAGAGACAGTGGAATTCTACAGAGCAATGAAAAGGGATAAATTACAACAGTAACTAAGAAAATGGACGGATTTTGCAAACACTGGAAAAACCAAGGCTCACAAATGCCTACTTAATGATTCTGTGTACTTAAACTTTATAAACAGACACAGCTGTGTTGTGAGTGCTCAGGAGGGGTTGCCTCTGGGTGAAGGCACCCGAGAGAGCGTCCAGGGTGCGCCATGGTTTACAGTAACTCAGGCACCAGCTTTGTGGCTACTGGTTGTGTCGAACTTTGTAGGTTGGTATGCTTTTCTGAATTAGTGTTTTCCTGCCAAACAAATAGGGATTTTAAAAAACAAAACATTAAAACAGGCTCTGTCCAAAAAAATAACAGAAAAATAAAAATAGTTTTTGGTAAATTTATTCTTACACCTTAGGAAGAGTGGGTGGCAGATAATAAGGATAATAAGGAAGGGATCTCGCGTTGTGTCTGCACTATGAGTCTCATGCTGCACAACGTAACTAGTGCTGCCACGGTGACTTTTTGGTTCTAACTTGTGTATTTGTTGTGGCTCAGACACAAAAGCGAGGCCTTGCTAAAAAGTCTCCTTCTAGATGGTGGGAAGTAGTGATGTGCTCTCAACCCGGAGAAGCTGGTCATTCAGAATAAACCACTGAGATGAAACCTCTTCATCCCAGAACTCCGTAAAGTTTTAATTTCAGGTTATTCAGGAAAAGTCTTCAGCATTGTGCTGTCATCCTTAAGTTTAAAGAGAACTAGGGAGTTCCCCTCCCACCAAGGTTATTCATAGATGCTAGTTTAAAATGTTTCTTTGTAACAGTCAAACTCTGGCTGTTTTCTGTGCTTTTAACTTCTGGTGAACTTTTTTTTTTTTAACAGGTGGAGAGAGAACATGTGGAGTACATGAGCTCATCTGTATTAGAAAAGGTACGTAAGGGTGCTCTGTGGGTATTTGAGTACTAAACACTGTGTGATACATCATAAATTTTAGTGAGATGGCAGATAATTTGGATTTATAGAGCATAAAGTTTAATAAATATATATTTGTTATGTATTTTATAGAGTTAAGTGTACCTATAGTACGTACTGCTTTTCTCATGTGGCTCTTAGGAGTTGTCCCTTTCTGTTTAGTTCGCTGGCCTGATAAAGCCTGGTTGCTTGCATATTGGTTCTTAGCCATGGTGAAGAGGCAAAGAATGGAGGGTTTGATTTCTGTTCCCTTTCAGACTCTGGCATCTGAGTGCATGCTGATCTCCCATTGTCTTCTGTTCTGTTACTGTACCCCATCAGAGAGATGTGAGGAGGTGGTTGAAATTCAGATCGGGAGCATATCCAAAGACCACAGCATCCTATGACACCAACAGCTGTCTATGCTTCCTTAGAAGGAGCCACCTGCCATCTGGGTGGCTCACCAAGGTGGCTTCAGGAAAGGTAATTCAGTCATTAGGTGGGAGGCAAGGAATCAAGTGTAAGACTCAAGAGAACCTCCGGTTCCCACAGCTCGTTAGAAGTGGTCACAAATCTGTGGAATGGTGTGAAGAAGGAGTTAGGTCTGGGTGGCGGGTCAGTGGAAGGAGGCCTCATAATTTGCTGTCTGTCTCTCTCTAAACCTGGAGTACTTTCTTTCTCTTGTGTCTCTCTTGCAAACTCACTTGGCCCTCCTGAGTCTGGCCAGCCAGCAACCTCCCACCTTTGTGTCTCCCCTCAGGAGCTTTGGAGCAGTGAGTGTGGGTGGCATGCAGGGAAAGGCAGCCTTTTCTCTCTGTGTCTTTGACAGTTTGGAGAAACCTTAGCTGCTTCAGAGTTGAAAAAAAAATTTAGTTTTAATTCTGTGTAGGTAAATTTATGTGACAGCTGTTGATATGGTCTTTGCTGCTTGCAATTGCTGTTCATTTAAAAACAGTCTTCTTCCTTCATTACCAGGTAGCTTATCTGTACCTTTCCTCTGGTACCACGGAGAGGGAAATTAAAGTCATCTGTTTCTTTGATTTGTGCTTCTTAGCTGAAATGGGGTAGGGAGGGAGAAGGAATAGATTTATATGTTGCTTTCTCTATGCCAGAATTCTTAGTCTTATACCGTGATATTTTAATCCAGATTTACCAAAAATGTCTTAAATAATTTTATACTTACTACATTGTTCTGCTAAAACCTTATTTGATAGGACAGCAGATACGTTGCAGATCAGGGGGAACTAATGGCTATTAAAGCTGTCATGTCGAGAATGGAGATAAGAACAAAGACAGCTAGGAGCAAGAAAACAACAGTGTACAGAGGATCTTTTGTGGCTGCAGCGGGAACAGAAGGCTGCAGTGGAGATGGTAGGATTTCATGTAGGTGATGATCCGAATATGCCTTCTCACTCTGGCTCTTCTATTCACCACTGCCATCTTAATTCATGTCTGAGCATTCTCAGTATGTCTTCCCCAAGGTTTTCTATATTAGTTTAGCCTTTTTTCTTCTATTTTTCTATGTAATTTTAATTCTGTGATTAAAAAATTTTTTTTGTGGTACTAGGAATTGAACTCATGACCTCATGTTTGCCAGGCAGGCACTGTGCTGGGGAGGTTTAGCCCTAGCCTTTTGTGATTAATTTTTTAAAAAATGTACTTACACTGTACCCATGTTATGGAAAGTATTTGAATTTCTATATATTTATATTTCCACAACATTTAATAGAGTGTCCTATTCTGGAGGGTGTTTCATAAGAATTTGAATATTTCCACAATTAAGGCTGAGAGCTAAAGCTGTTACATTTTAAGCCAGACTTTCCTGGAGTAGATTGTATGAAGATGATATAAAGTAATTATAATTCATATCAGTAATTTTGAAAAAAATGACATCTATGCTATACTTTTTTTTTTTTTTTAACCTGTTTGACTCTTCTCTGTGTCTCTTCTTTGTCACACCTGTAAATACGGAACGGATCACGGTTTGGTCTCCGCTGACTTCATTATTCTAATCTTTCCCCCCTAGATGATTGCACCTAGTGTTGCTGTTTTAAATGTCCCAGGAATTTATAAATCTAGGTCTGGCTGTCTTTGAGCTCTTGCTGTTTTGGCAAAATACTCACTTGATATTTTGTCTGGGTGTTCATTAGAATAACAGCGTCATGAGTCTGAAGTGCAAGGCTTAGCTTTTCTCACATCAGCCTCTATGTCCCTGTTTCAGCTAATAGCACTGTCTGTCCAGTCACTGAAGTCCTAACTGAAGAATTTTCATGTCTTCTTATTTTCTCATCTCCTGAATTGACCCACAAGCTCTGCTAGTGTTACCTGTGAAACACATTTGGAATCCACTTGTTTCCTCGTCCTGCAGCTGTCAATGTGATCTGGGGCCCTATTTTCTTTTTCTTTTTTTTTTTAATTTAAAGAGAAACAAAAACATGTAAAGGGTAGAGATAATACAGAATTCAAAAAAAAAGATAATAAGAAATCACTAGTTGATAAATTACATATTGTCCTCTTAGAAATAGTTGTTCAAGTTACAAAATTAAAGCATACAAAGTAGATATTCAGTGAGAGTGTAAACAGCTATGCATGCATGAGTCTCTACATGTATTTCTATCCTTTCTGTATTAGAGGGAAAAACAAAACATAGCAAGACAAAACAAAACAAATTCCTATAAAATCATGAAACCAAAAAGTCATATAAAACCATAGTACAAGGTGATATACAACAATTACTGTGTTGTTTATTATCTTCAATAGAATTGTCTATATTACCAGGCATAATTGAATATAGCAGTATAATTGAGTATAGCAGTACGTAACAATATTAGTAAAGATAAACCATTGTAGACAGTATAAAACTTCAAAGGCAAGTAATAATCAAACCAGAGTGGATATTCTAGTGGATCTTGTCATATTACGTGCAGTTGCCTATACTCTCAGACTTGATACTATCAATCATAACAGCTTTGAATAAAATCTATAAATACAGAACAGTGATCTAACAGACCAGATTCGATTACGATCAATCATGGTAAAACAGTATAGGTTTTACAGAGCTTTTGATTAAGTTAATAGGAAATTAAGGATGATTACCATACTATATCCTGTTATTTTCGGGATTACTGTCTGTGCCCTCAAATTTAGTACAGGTAGAATGACTGGAACAGAATATAATACATCTAAGCAGAGTAGTGTGAGTAATGTGGGTTTTAAATCCTGTTGCACTATTAACAAAATAGTGTATCAAGGCCATCTATGTTAGAGATTCTAGTTATCCTTCTTTGCCTCATTTCTGCTATGCTGTTTTTCTGCCTGTTTGTCTAGTTTTCTCCTTGATTCTACTGCCTGCCCCACTCATTGAGGCCTTTCTGCCACTGTTCCTAAAATCCTGGTATTTTTTTTCTCTCTCTAGAATGTCCTTCAGTATTCTCTGTAGGGTTAGATTGGTGGTCACAAACTCCCCCAGTTCCTCTTTGTCATGGAAGCGTCTTGTTTCTCCACCAACTTCTAGTGACAGTTTTGCAGGGTACATCAATCTGGGCTGGAGGTTATTTTCTTTCAGGGCTTTGAATACTTTGCTCCAAACTCTTCTTGATCTGATGGTCTGTGTGGAGAAGTCAGCTGTGATCCTGATGGGCTTGCTTTTATAGGTAATCTGTTTCTTTTCTATGATGGCTTTTAATATTTTGTTTTTATATTGAATTTCTGGTATCTTGATTATTATATGTCTGGGTGTGGCTCTGTTTTGGTTGTAGGTGGCTGGGGTTCTGTATACCTCACACAACCAAATATCATTTTCTTTTCCCATGCTTGGGAAGTTTTCCTTAATTATTTCCATGAATAGCCTTTGTAATTCGCCTGTTTGTATTCCTGCTTCTTCGTTCACATTTCTTATTCTTAAATTTTAGATTCTCTTGTCATCTTCTAGCCTTTGTATTGTTACTGCCTGTTTCCTTGTTATTTTTTAAGAGATCTTTCCTTTCATGATCACACACTTCCAACTTGTCTTCAAGTTTTGATAGTCTATCCTTAGTTTCTTTTAGGGAGTTATGCCAGCTTTCAATGGAGTTTTTAATTTCCTGGTAGTCTCTTTGAATCTCCTTCATGTATTCTATATTTTCTTTATATTCTTTATCAAATGTTTCTCTCCTTTTTTGTGTGTTCTTCCCTTCTTCTGTCTGTATCATACTGAGAGATGCTTCCTGAGAGCATTTCTTTTATTACTCTACTCATATCCTGCTTTACCTGATTTAATATTTCAGTTTTGAGCTCGTCTATAAGGTCCCGAAGATATCTCTTAATGTCCGTTGAAGCCATGTCTGATGTTGCATGTTTGCCGCCCTCAGTCTCCCTTGTTTTTCCCTCTCCTGGATCAGTGCTCTCAGGGTTCTGGGCTGGGGGCCTCCTCCTGCCTCTCTCTCCTGCCGTGGTCCCAGCTTCCTCCACACAGGTATACAGTGCAGGTCCCAGCCCCCTTCCCTGTTGGCCCAGGTTCCTCCAAAGCATGCTGGCGAGAGACCTCTGCCCTCTCCTGCCTGCCCCTCCCTACTGGGCCAGCCAAACTTCAGGGGCCTTCACCTGGTTAGTTTGTGCTAGGCGCAGGGAATCGCTTTGGGATGGTGCATCGGGTCCTGGACAGGGGCGCGGCCCAGTCCAAGAAAATCCCACGAATCTGCTCTGGGGAGGGAGCAACCAACTGAAGTCACTGTTGCTCCCAGTTCAGGCTCCTCCTGCCCGATTCCAACATGTCACCCATTTGGTTGTTCCCTTCCCGTGGGTGGGTGGGGGGGTCTCATTCCCAGCACTGATTGTGGATTAATGAAGGTCCCTTCGCTGGCTCCACTCTCCATTGGGCTCACCAATATCCGACTTCAGTGCTGGTGTGGTTCCTGTGCGTAGCGGCAGGAATGAGTTTGGGTGGCTCTGCCAGCTGGCACGGACCTAGAAGGCGCCAACTCAGGCCAGTGCGAATTTGGCGAGTCTCAGTGAAAATGCTGTGTCCCTCAATCTTCAGCTGTTCCAGTTGTAGTCCCGACGTGTTTGACGAGCTTTTTTATGTTTTAATTTCTTCCTGTGTCAAGAGGATCCATCTCCCTCTGTCTGGGTCTCTCCAGGATGTTTTATTCTGGCATATGAGTTGTTTCTTCCGGGAGGCTTTGTATTTTGTTGCTTACTGATTGGCCATCTTGACTTCTCCTCCCTATTTTCTTTTCCTCAGACTACTGTAATAGTTTTCTAGCTGGTGTCCTTACTCCTACACTTACCTTCTAATAGTGAGCATTAGTAATTTTGAAAAATGGGAATCAGGCTATTTTGCTTTGCTAGTTGGAATTCTTCTGTGGGTGCTTATTAAAGCTGGAATAAAATCAAGGTACTTCAGGGTGACCTACAAAGTCTTACATGATGGCATCAATTCAGAGTCCAAAATGTCATCTAAATATCATCAGCTTAGAAGTCTGTTGTCTAAATCTTCAAACCATTTCAGTGAGATTTACCCAGATACAGCATTCCTTTCCATCTTTGGATATGAAGCTGGAAACCAGGTTATCTGCCTTCCAAGTAGAGTGGGGACAGGTATGGAACAGGAGTTACAGATTGCCCATGAGAAAGTGAGGACATGGGAGGAAAAGAGGAGTCATTAGACCCAAGCAAAATTCAACTGCATGGAATCTGTTAGATTTCAAAGCTTGAGAATAGTGTTCTGTGGTGTTTGGCTCTGAGACTCCACCTGCATGGTGTAAGACTCTGCTCTTGGAGCCAGACTGTTAATGATGGCCATTAGCAAAGGTGAAAGACAGCAATTGTCAAAATTCGAGAAAAAGAAGTCTTTGCACATTGTTGTTAGAAATGTAAACTGGTGCAGCCGTTATGGAAAACAGTACAAAGAGTTTCTTAAATCACAAATAGAAATAATGTATGACCTAGTTAATTCTTCTATGAGAGTATATCTAAAGGAAGTAAGGTCAGTGTATGGAAGAGGTACCTGCAGTCCCATGTTCATCATTATTCACAATTGCCAAGATATGGGCTCAACAGCAGAAAGTGCTGTATGTTCACAGTGGAGTCTAGCTCAGCCTTTGGGAAGGAGGAGCTCCTAAGTGGTGCTGCATGCCTGAAATCCCAGCTGCTTGCGAGGCTGAGGTAGGAAGATGCCAAGCTAGTCTGGCAACTGAGAGCCTGTCTCAGAAACAGCTACAGTAAGAAGAGCTGGGGATGTAGCTCAGTGGTAGAGCATTTGCCTCACATGTATGAATCCTGGATTCAATTTCCAGTAATGGGAAAAACTAAAAAAAGGAAATAATCCTGTCATTGGCAGCAACATGGACAAATCTGGAAGAAATTTAAAGTGAAATAAATCAGACAGTTAAAGATAAATACTATATGTTCTCACTTATAATGTGAAACCTAAGCAAAAAAATCAAACACATGGAGGTATAGCATAGAATGGTATTTATTGGGAAGGAGGTTGGGACAATATTGGTCAAAGGAGATTTCTAGTTAACAATAATTTTTTTTTTGAGACAGGTTCTTTATGGGCAATTCAGGCTAGCCTTGGGCTCACTCTGTAGCCCAGGCTGGTCTTGAATTTGCAATGATTCTCCTGCCTCAGCCTCCCTAGTACCGGGATTATAGGAGTGTGCCACCATGCCCGGCTAATAGTAGTGTATTCTTAAAAACTACAGGGTAGATTTTGAATTTTCTCATCATTAAAAATAAGCCATTAAAAAAGGAGTCTGAGGTAATACATAGCTTAATTGCTTTGATGCAGCCATCCTACAACATACATATACTACAAAATACGCTACACTCTGCAATCTAGGCAGACACACAAAGGTTAAAGGAAAGTTAAGGTCCAAAATACATAAAGACTCCTGCCACCTTTTACTTTATTACTAAATATGTGCCAGGTACTGTTAAGAGTGCTGAGCCCATAGCAGCTAGAGATGGGTCCCATCATGGAGATCACCTTCTAAAGGAGGGAGAGGCCCGTAATGGAATAGTTAAGTGAGCATATTCTGTAGGAACAAAGAAGGGATGAATTGTGTGAAGAGTCAGTCAGGGATAGCAAGTAGGGTTTGTAACCTAAGCCCTATAGCAGTTTAAGGTCAGGTGGTCGGGGAAGCTTACTGGGATAATGATTTCTGTTGTTACAGATAATAATAATGTGCTTTTCCAGGGTGTGACATTGGAGCCTTTTCCTCTCAATGAAAGGAGAAGTGATACTGCTTTGTTAAGGGTGATTATGATGTAACTATTAGAATTGCAGAACCTCTTACCTTATGTATTGTACCAGTCTGCATTTCTACCAGAAATCAATTGGTTCACAGCTGTGTCTTAGAGTGTCTTAATCTTTTGTTGCTGTTGTTGCCATTGCTGTTGTTAATCTGGTAACTGAAAGTTATAGCTCAGTGTCATTCAGATTTTCATTTCTCTTAAAAGTCTGGTTGGAGATCTAAGTTCTGTTTGTGATGCACAGATGGTAGATACCCACTGAGAGACGCAATACACACTGAGGCACAGGTGCTGCCTGGGGTGTCTTGAAGGACCCAGCAGACCCTCCTTCCAGAATGTCTCTGTAGGTGTCTCATGGTTTCTCTTCCCTTGATATTTGCTAAGTTAGGGCTGTCTAATCTTTAGAAATTCATTTCAAAATATACTGTGTGGGAAGAGATAGGTCCTCCAGCATCGTCATCCAGGTGCAGCATCATGGTGTATTAGTCCTTTTGCCTTCGCTGTGGGCAGCAGGATATTGTGGCCCCAAGATGTAGAAGTGTGATGTCCGTCGGGGAAGTCAGGGAGGAGCATGAGGAGCAGAGGTGCTTTAGCCTCAGACAGTGCAGAAGAAGCAGGTTTGGTCTACCAGTTGCAGCAGACACAGTGTACACATTCTGTAGTTTTGCTGTCAGTGCCTTGGCATTATTTCTATTTCTTCTTCCTACATTTAGAGCAAGACTCAGCCCTTCCCCTTCCTCCCCTGCTATTCTTCTGCCTTTCTTGACTTGGACATGGATGGAGGAGTATAGGACCTGAGTAGAAGGGCTGTATTAATAATATGC
>PVLA01015559.1:0-24701 GCA_004027455.1 Hydrochoerus hydrochaeris
TTGATTTCCGAAGTGGTGTGTCTGTTTACACTTCCATCAACAGTAAAGAAGTGTTTCTTTTTTTCCACACATTCATATTGGCAATTTTTATTGGTTGTTTTCTTGATAATAGCCATTTTTCTACAGTGAGGTGGAATAATTTGTTTTAAATTGCATCTCTTGAAAGACCAGTATGTTGAACTTTTTCCATATATTAATTTGTCACTTGCACTTCTTCACCTGAGAGGAGTGTGTTCATCTGAGATCCCCATTTTTAGATTCAGTCTTTAAATTTGGAGTTTCTGATTTTCTCCAATTCTATATAAGTTCTTGATATTTGTCCTATGTCTAAGAATAAAAATCCAAGAATGTTTTCCCACTCGGTAGGTGTTTCTCACCCTGTTGGTAATTTATTTCATTGAACGAAATCTTTGCAAAGATGAGATTCCACCTGTTGATATTTTGTGATATTTATGTGTTATCTTGGTTTTGCTCATAAAGACTTTGCCTATACTTGTTCCTCAACTGTTCTAACTATCTCCCCTTCCAACAGATTTTGTGTTTCTATTTCAATAATTAGATTTTCCTAATATTTATATTTGGGATTCATTTTTAGGTTCATTTAGTGCATGGTGACACACATGGGTCTACTTAATGTTTCACTTGTGAAAATAAAGTTTTTCAAGCACTATTTATTAAACAGGCTCAATTAATTCCTGAGAATGTTTATATCTTTTATAAAACATTAAACTTCTTGAGGGTTACTGGACTCATTTCTGCATTTGCTAATCTGCTCCACTGATTCTGAGCACTCTGAGCTCTCTCTCTCTCTCTCTCTTTCTCTGTCTCTCTCTCTCTCTCTCTCTCACACACAGTACTCAGCCTTTTTTTTATCCCAGTAGCGCTGCATTATAATTTCAAGTCTGAGGTTGTGATGTCAAATCTTTGGTGCCTAGAACTGTTTTTGGTATTCTACATCCTTTCTAGTCTTAATAAATTTTGGGAACTTTTCTCTGTTTTCAGAAGTCATTCTAATTGTACCATAATTGAATTTGCATTAAATCCATATAAGGCTTTTGAAAATGTGACAAATTTCATTATATTTTTAATTCTTCCCATGAGCAAGCAATATTTTTCATTTTCTTATACCTTTTAGATTTCCCTTTTCAGAGCACTATAGTACTCATTTCCTCTAGATTTCCTTTGTAGAGCTCTTTTGCATCTTTTTTTGCATTCTTATATATTTCATCTTTCCATACTTTGTGAAAATAAATTTTTCACTTATTCTTCTCTTACTGAATTTGTTATTTTTGTACAGGAATTCTATTGAGTTTTTAGTATTTACTTTGCATCCACCTACATGACTAAATCTGATTCTTATGCATACTATTCCTTTGTTCGAATTTTGGGGATGTTATAGGTAAAACATTATGTCTAGGAGAGTATCATGTCATCAGCAAATAATTATAATTTAGTTTTAATTTTAGTATTCTTACTGTGTTATGTATCCCTATGTTACATTTTCTTATCTTTTTGCTTTAATTTTTTCTTGCTGAACTGATCTGGCTAATATTTCCAGAAATGCATTGAACAGAATTGATGATTATGGGTATCTTTGTCTTGTCTCTGATTTCAGAATGAGTATTTTAATTTCTGGGACCAGTGAGATCGATATTTGGGGTTTGATATCACAAATGGATTAATCAGATTGAGATGAAAATCACCTGTTCTAATGTTGTAAGAAACTTATCATAAATGTGTGTTGGGTTTATTTGAAATGTTTTGTGCATCTATTGAGATTGCAATGTGTTTTTTTTTCTAAGATTCTATTGATATATATTACATATATTATACTGTGATTATATCCATTACCCCTCTTTTTCACTGTCTTCTCTCTTGGCCTTTGATCTCATCTCCAATTGTCTTCTTACAGAACTGGGTCAGAGAAGACCTTCATTTGTCATGCAACTGGAATGTGTGGAGGTTTACTGAATCCTTTCATAAAAGGAGAATTTTGAGGACATGTGAATAAGAGACACAGAAAGTGTTTATTAGGCTGAAATTTTAATACATACTGAGGAGTGAAATACAAGAGTGTGAGCTCTACTGAAATTTGGAACTGGGAAAAATAATGTAGTTTGAGCAGTGGAAATATGCAATTTGACCATGTATAGTTTCCTTCATTTGTATGGTTGGGTAGAATTGTCTATTCATAGTAAGATACTGAAAGTTTGATTCAATGAGGAAATCATGTTCCATAGGTAAACACTGATCTATTTACAGGATAGTAGTTCATTTGCTGGTAAGAAATGGATGGCTAAACAATCTTCTGTGTAAATGGGAATTTTCACTGCTTATTCTGCTCCTCAAGTAGAGGAAAAAGTAAAAACGGGTTCATGTTTTGAAAGTATAGTTTTGACTTTCAAAAGGATGAATTTTACTTGTCTCTTTTTCACATATCTTATTTCTTCCATTATATCTCATCTGTCAAATTTGACTCCATACTAAATTCTGTAAAATGCTACACTGTCCATCTTGTGAAACTGCTTGAGGGTGAGAAAGGGGATTTATTTATCCTAGCAAAGGATGAAAAATCTCAGCAAGATGGAACTATAAAGAGAAAAGAAGTTCATAATTTTAATTTTCTGAAAAATCTCCAGAGTGATTTTGACAATGGTTGTACCACTCTACCCTCCCACTTATAGTGTAGAAGGCTTACTTTTTCTACATAGATCCTCCAAAATTGCTTTTAATTGATTTCTTGATAACATGTATTTCTCAGGAGTGACATGGAAACTTAGCATTCTGTTATTTGTGTTTCTCCAATGACAAGAAATTTTACACCTTTTTTATATATATAATTAGGCATTTAACTTTTCTCATCTGAAAAATTTCTCTTCATTTAAGATACACATTTATGGATTAAAGCTTTAAATTTAGAAGATCTGGTTTTTATTTCATTTCTTTATATATTCTAGTTATTAGTTCTTTCCCTGATAAAATGCTGGCAAATGTTTGTTCCCACACTATGTGTTGTTTCTCCATCCTGTGAGTAGCCTCGCTTGCAGTGAAAAAACATTTTAGTGAAAGGTCACAGTTGTTGATACTTTGAACTGTTTTATGTGCAATTGAGTTTTTATTCATAAAATCAGCCTCTATGAATCTCATCAAGACTTCTTATTCTATCATCTTGCACACTTAATGTTTAGTTTTTCATAATTGTATCTTTGATCTATTTCCATTATAGTTTAGTGCATGGAGAAAATCATGGGTCCAGTTTTAATATTTGGTATGGGGATGCCAGATTTTCAAACACAATTTATGAGGTCATTATTTTTCTAGTGAAAGTGTTTGGTTCGATTTTTGAAGATAAGTTCACTGAGTGTGCTTAAGATGTTTCTTTATATTCCAATTTGTTCCACTGTTTCATGGGTCATCTTCTTCTTCTTTCCCAGATGCAAGGTGATTTTTTTAATCTCAGTAGCTTTGCAGTCCAATTTCAAATCAGAGATTGTGATGTCCCTTGCTTGTGTTTGTACTCAGAAATGTGTCTGGTATTCAATGTGTCTTCTTGTTCCAAATAAACTTTAGAATATTTTTCTCTAATTCTGTGAGATATGCTACTATAATTTTGTTATGGCTCTATAATAACTCTGGAGGCATGGCCATTTTAAGAATATTCATTCTTTCACAAGAATAATGAATATCAATACATTTTCTAATATTCTATTCAATCTTTAACAAAGCAGTACTTTTCAAGAAGAAGTCTTTTAGTCTTTTACTTTGTTAGATTTATTCCCATGTATATTCTTGTTTGGATGGGGTTAAGAACATAAATTTTTCCAATGACTCTTGTAACATTCTAAGAAAGAAAAGGGGTTTTTATTTTTTGTGTAATATAATATTATTACTAAATATATGACAACATTAAAATGATTGAAGTTCTTCATTTTTGTGATTTTAGACATTAAAGTATGTGTACATGAAAATGTCTCCTATTTTGATGTCTCATTCAGCTGTTAGGCAAACAAGTGTCTTAGACAGGTACTGCTTGGGCTTGAGTGGGATCTGCTTATTTCCCTGGCTGCCTATCTTCTGGTCTTCTCAATTAAACTATCTCATATTCATCCCAGATAGAATAGCAGCTTGTATTTCCACCTGTCTCTCATTACAAGTCAATGTTTGACTTAATATTACATCTTTCCAGTCTATTCCATAGGTCTGAGCAAGTCATCTAAAGACTTTAATGTACTTATCAGTGTCATCTGAAAACTTTACTGGATTAAGTTTAATGTATTTTAGATCATTCAGAAAGAAAGAGACTTATGAAGTTAGGCAATTTCATATGACATAATTATATTATGAGCACAAATAATAACTACTTCTTTAAAAAGAAAATTTGAACATAAGTCAATTCTGATGCCCTGACAACTTCTCTATAATATGATCATAGAGCACCATAATTAATAATCCTCTGTATATTACATCTGAGCTCTAGAATACATGTTGTTTCTGTGCAGGTTCGGGAAATATCAAATGGCACTTTTTTGTTACCAGTGATTCAACTCGAGACCTTGTGCTTTCCAGGCAAGCTCTAGTACCACCAGGTTATAACATTGACAATCAAATGTCACTTTTTCAACAATGAAGGGAAAATATTTTTCAGTGTTTAAGAATATATTCCAAAAGAGTAAGATATTTTGAGCTTGAATTCATCATTTTTAAGTGGAATAAAATAGGCATTTGCATTAATTGCTGTTTGATTTTTCTATGCTTAAATCATGCCTTTAGGAGATTCCACTCCAGAGCAGGTGGACACCATCTGAAAGAGCTCAGAGTTTAAGATCTAACAAGCCCAACTATGTTCAAAATCGTGCATAATTTTTCCTTCTCAAAAATCTTATGTACTTATTTCCACAAGTATTTTCATAAGGATAAGTTATTTTTGATCACAGTCATAACATGTTTAAAGAAGGAAGCATTACTTAGCATTAGCTTAAATTTTTCTAGTTCTTTGAAAATAAAAAAATAATGAGTTAAATATGGTTGGAACAATACCCAGAATAAGAGGAGGTCACGTCTTGAGACAAATAGGTAAAAATGTTTTGGAGAAAAATCCTACTATGGGATTTAGGGTGAAAAATCTCTAAAACATTTCTGTAATTTGCCTAATCAAGTAAGCATTGTTTTGTGCCTGTAAGACAAAGCTACACATTTTAAGTCCATTATAAAATTTGTATATCTCTGAAGCATACTGGTTAAATTTAAATCTTTCAGTTAATAATCACAATTTGCATGTGAATAAAGCCATATTTATTTGTCTTCCTCATGTACATGAAAGGTAAATGGCTGACCAAAATGTTTCTTACTCTTAATCAAGATATATCATAATCATTTATAAATCAATTCCCTGGTAGCTGTTTTCCTCCTCAAGAAAATGCAAACAGTTGTTCAAAGCAGTAGGCCACACGTTTGGAAGATGGACAGTCTAATGTTAAGGTGGATTTAAAATTCATAACTAACAATTTGGAAAAAATGTGGAGTTTCCAACTTAGTAGTAAAGAGACCCATGTACAATAGATAAGTGGAAACTTTTCTGTAGCTGGGAGACAGTTTCTTGTGAAGAATTTTTATGTATGTGCCAGAGAGCAGTCCTGGCCGTGACACATTGTTTACTTGCTCAGTTATTTCATCCCACAAAACAGATACCTGTGTCCAGAAAGGAATCCAGGTGTCTGACTCATCAAAATTCCATTGGTCATTGGCTTCAGTGGAGAACCACCTGAAAATGCTAGAGAAAGCTGTACTCTGCTCTAAGAGTGGTAACTTCTCTAAAGTGTTGAACAAGTTGGCAGAGTAAACACTGCTTGCCTGATTTCTACCAGGGATAGATGAAAGCCTGAGCAAATATTTTTCTATAGCACTTTATAAGTTTACATTTAAAATTTCATTCCATAAATTATTGCTGAAGTTTATTATACACATAAATGATAACTAGATCTATGAAGGAGAAAGAACATAGATTATCTTCCACTAGGGTAACTATGCTTTCATCCCCTAAGTGTGGTGCATTGGAACTAGATTATACTTATTTAATCTGGAAGTCAGTTGTTTCCAAAGTGCCTCTTGATCATTCTCCTTAGGGAGATTTTTGCCCATGCTAAATCAAGATATAGCTTTTATGGGTGTTTTCTAGAAAACAAAAATTCTGACATCTAATCTGAACTGTAGAAGAGATACGTATACCTTATCTAAGATGAATTCCCTGTCTTTGGTGTAATAAGTGGTATTTTTTTATGGTCTTAGTTTAATTGTTAGGAAGGAGCAAATATTTGAGAAATTTACATTTTTTTCTCTAATCTCACATGGCTACAACAAAAAAGAATGGATGAAATGGAAAAAAGTGATTAGAAATAATATGAGAGAAATGGAGGCATTTTGAAGTGGGTTTGGTAATAATATAAGAATCCAAGCAACCAAATTCATAAATTTGGAGCCTAATTAGCTGAGCTCAGCACCCACTCACATGGACCCATTTTAGATTCTCACTGAATGACCCTGAATTGGAAAGTTACAAAGTTTTTAAAACAAAACCAGGGAGGAGCTAAAGAAGGCAGATCACTCAGAAGCAAAACAGGGAGCCTCTTTCAGAGAAACAGTGCAGATACCAGAATAACACATCCAGGAGAACACCAGACAGAGTTCTTCTCTTGACCCAGAGAGAAAGTAAAGGTAAAGGAGCTGGTCAAACTCATGGTCATGGCACTTCCATTAGAGCAAGTCAGACTTGTAGTTGTGGCACTCTTCCTGGAGCCACTTGGAATCACAGTCTCAGTGTTCTTGGCCCCTGAGCCATAGTCACAGTGAAGTCAGTGATTGGTGAGCCCAACAGAGAACAAAGACAGTGTGGAGACCTGCACAAACCCTTGGTTAGTGCTTGGAATTTGACCCTCTCATGGAAAAGGGTGACTTACTGGACTACATATTGGTAATGGGCAGGTCAGGCCTGAACAAGAATGGCAGTGACCTCAGTTGATTACTACCTACCCAGAGCAGATTTGTGAGATCTTCTTGGGCTGGGTCAAGCCTCTGGATGGGATCCAATAGACAAGGACAAAATTGTCCCCAAAGTTGTCCTGAACTGGCTCTGTCTGTGGAGTACAACCTAATGTGGTGAAAGCCACTGCTGGTTGACGTGTTCAGAGTGGAGGGGCCAGCCTAGACCACCCCTGCTTGCACCTCAATGACCTACAGAAAACTGGAGAGGGCAGAAATCCCAAGCTAGAATGCTTCAAAAAAACCATAACCAAAAGGAAAGGGGATGGGAACTCCCCCATACACCTGTATGGAAGAAACCAGAAACATTGCAAAAGAGAGAGAGAAATAAGAAAAAGCCTCCAGCACCAAACCCAGGGAATATCATTCCAAGAGAGAAGCAGAGAAGAGAATGAGTGTAGCAAACATACAATATCAGGCATGACATCAGCTGACAATAAAGAAATATCTCTGTCATCATAGATGTGTTCAAAACTGTAATATTTAATACAAGTAAAGCAAGATATAAGAAGATTAATAAAAGAAATGCTAAGAACCTCTCAAGATGACACAGATGGAAGAATGGAAGAATACACAAAAATAGGAGTGATCCATTTAAAGAATACAAAAAACCCTAGAATACATGAATCAAATTCAAAGAGATTACCAGGAAATAAAAAACTCCATTGAAAGCTGGCAAAATTGCCTGAAATAAACTAGAGGTAGTTTAACAACACTTGAAGATAGGTTTGCAATGTGTGATTGTGAAAGGAAAGATCTTTTAAAAATAACAAGGAAATAAGCAGTACCTACAAAGGCCAGAAGATGACAAGAGTATCTATAACTTAAGAATAAAAAATGTGAGTGAAGAAGCAGGGTAAACACAAAGGAAATACAAAGGTTATTCACAGAAACAATTAAGGAAAGCTTCCCAAGCATAGAAAAAAAACGATATTCAAATGTATAAGGCATACATAATTCCAGCCACTTATAACCAAAACAGAGCTACACCCACACATATAATAAGATCCCAGAAATTCATCACAACAACAGAATATTAAAAGCCATCAGAGAAAAGAAACAGATCACCTATAAAGGAAAATCCATCAGAATCACAACAGACTTCTTGACACAATCCATTATATAAAGAAAACTTGAAGTGAACTACTCCAAGACCTTAAAGAAAATAAACCCCAACCCAGATTGATGTACCTGTAAAAACTGTCTCTCAGAATTAATGGAGAAACAAGATACTTCCATGACGAAGAGGAACTGGGGGAGTTCATAACCACTAATACAACCCTAAAAAAGTCTGAAGGACATTCTAGAGAGAGAAAACAATAAACAGAATTTCAGGAACAGTGTCAGAGAGGCCTCAATAAATGGTGCAGCAAGTGGAATGAAGGAGAAAAGCAGACAACCAATAGTAGAAAAATAGCATAGTAGAAATGAGGCAGAAAAGTTTCGCTATAATCTCTAACATAGATGGCCTCGATACACTAATAAAAAGAAACACAGGCAAAGTAGATCAGAAGATAGTGTCCATCGAGATGCTCTGTATAGAAAATATGTTTCATTTGAAAGAGGGTTTATGGACTAATATTCAAATATGATAAAACAATGTTCTATGTGACAGTAACCATAGAGAAATAAGGGCAATTCACCCAGCACCTACAGATAGGTTGGAAATACTTTTGTGTAGTAGGGAACTACTCAGCTATAATGAAGGAAAATATCGAGGCATTTGTAGGTGAAGGAATATAACTTAAGATCAAGACCAGGGTTAAGAAGTTTCAGAACATCTCAGGTAAAATGCTTAAATCCTCAATCAAAAAACTAAAGGAGTTAGAGGGACCAAAATATACAATGCACACTGTAAAAGTGAAAGGGGAGGAACTGTCTAAAAAAGGAAGGCAGAAGATATTGTTAGTAGTGTATCAAGACTTAAAATCCACATTATTTTCACTGCTTTCTTTGGTTTGATTATATTCTGTTCCATTTTATCTATTTGTACTACACTGAGGACACAGACAGCTATCCCCAAAGTAGCAGGATATATTATGGTAACCATCCTTAATTTCCTATTAAATTAATCTGAAGCCCTGTATAAATCACACTGTCTTATTATGACTTATCTCATTTGAATCTGGTTTGTTAGATTGCTGTTTTGTCTTGATTGACTTTATTTGAATATGTTATGATTGATAGTATCAAATCTGAGAGGATAGGCAACTAGTATGAACATGAAATGTTTCACTAGGATGCCCTCTCTGGTTTGACTGTTACCTGCTTTTGAAGTCTTATTATGTCTTCAATGTTTCATTTTTACTAATATTGTTATGTACTGCTGAAGATGACAAGATTCACTAGGATGCCCTCTCTGGTTTGACAATTACCTGCTTTTGAAGTCTTATAACATCTCCAGTGCTTTGTTTTTATCAATATGGTTATGTACTGCTGTGTTCAATTATACTTTGCTTGATGATATAGAAAATTGTATTGAAGATAACAAGAGACATAGTAACCATTGTAGGTCACCTTGTACTCTGGTTTTATATGGCTTTTTGTTCCATGTTTTTCTAGGAATTTGTTTTTCTTTGCCCTGTAATAGAGAAATGGTAGATGGACATGTGGAGAGTCATGCATGCATAGAACTTCTAAAGAGTTAATGAGAACTAACTATATAATTCATGATGAAATGAACAACTGCTTTGAAGAAAAAGAGACACTAGGTTACCCAGAGCTTATTCTGTAGCATCATGATATGAAGTTCACCAATAATACTATTACTCTCTTCTCATAGTGATTTTAGTCTGCTTTGTTTTGTTTAATTTTAACATACATGTAGTATGGACAGCTATTTTGAAGAGAATGAGAATCATTATGGCAGCCATTGTTGACTTCCCTATTATCTGGTGTTGAAGATCTAAAATGCCCTAATCATACTGTTTGGACCATTTTAATGCTATTTTGTTTTGTATGAGTTCACTGTATGTGAAGTTATGGACAACTATTTGGAAGGAAACAAGAAGCAGTATGATACATGGTGAAGTTCTCTGGTTGTCTTCCTTTCAAATCTGTCTCTTACATTGCTTTCTTATGTTGTTTTGTTATGTTTTGTTGTGTTTAATTTTACTGTCTTTAAAATAAAATAAATAAAAATAAAACAGAGAACCACAAAAAGACATGCTGTTGGAAACAATTTAATTGACTCTTACATTAATTTTTGTTTGACACTTTTTGCTTCTTTGTTGAGAAGGTTGATTTTTTTCCTGTGGGTTCAGCTCATTCTGCTTTTATCATGAGATTGTACTCTGAGTAGTTTTCCCTTCCCTAAGTGAAACGCAGGGCACAATTTAAATGCAGGACTCAAGCTGGCATCAGTTGTGCCAATATACATCACTTTTTGTTTGATGATAACAGCAAGTTATTTAAACACTTGGCTGTGAGTCACTGTTTTCAACCTGGAAATTTGAGGATGGAGATTCTCAAGAGATTGCCTTCTCACAGTAGATCAGATAAGAAAGGGAACTAATGCAAAACACACTTGACTTGTGCCCCAGAAAGCAGAAGATTATGATGGGCACTCTGTTTCAGTCCCCAATCTTAACTCTGTTGCCAACCTATGGACTTTTACTTGGCAGTTAGGGTCTCATTATTTATTAATAGATATGTATGATTACTAACACTGAACTAGATTTCAGAAAAAGACCATTTTATAGCATTTGATATCAAAATATACTAGGGAGAACTCTAAACATTTTCTTCCCTAGAGTTGGTTAGATATCAAACCAAATCTGTCAAATCAAACAAGGAACACTAGGAAATTTAGTATCTATGTCCAAATGCTACAAATGCAAAACAGGAATAAATATCCCATTAAAGAAGCTGCATGACATTCCTATGATATTAATTTAAATTGATCATAATTGTAACAAAAGTATATAAACATTTGTTACCAAGATATTACATAAAATTTTGTGAGCATTTACAAATGAGAGATTACATAAATCATTGAAACATAACAATTTTGATTACTGACATACATCATAATCCAGAATCTATGAAAAATGCAAACTGTTACCTTCGTCCACTTATCAGTGAGGAAGTCCTCCAAATGGTACACTTCTTAAGATATAGGACCTCCAAATAATATAAACAGAATATAACTCAACCTGCTAGATGTCTGTAACTCCAAGTTCCTGTCCTACAAAAAGGAGAACTGAATTCTAGGATGAACAGCATTTAAGAAAATGAACAATTTATGGAGAGTGAAAAAATTCTAAGAGACAGAATGTTCAGGGAAAGTTTAAAAATTTTAATTTTTAAACAAGCTAAAATGATTTTATGTCTTCATAAATTTCTTGGTGATATTTTAATACATTTGTGATCTGTTCATTGATGAACTCATGATATTTAAGTTATCCATCCTTTTAAGAACTCATTGTTTCTGTATTCTCAGAATGTCCCTAGCCCTTTCCTCCACCTATTTAGGATCCTGTAGGCAATATTATATCCTGTCACCATCTTTCTCTTTGAAAGAAAAGCAAGAGCTATTCCCTCTATCCTCTTTGATTCTGTGCCTTAGGATCAATCTCCAAATTCTGGTATTGTCCCCATATATTCTGTCAGTAATTTTTCTCCAGTTTTCTGTGAAATCATCTACATTTTCTTTCAAATAAGAGTCCTCCTAAGGTATCTATACTTTTGTGCCTGATTTGGTTTCTTTCATCATTAAGTCACACTATTTTTTGAGACACAATTTCACTTCATACTTCAGTCTTCTTTCATCCCTATGTAGTCAAGTCTGTCCTTGAAGTCACAGAGATCATGCCGGCTCAGAATCCTGGCTGCTGTGAAGACAAGCATCAGCCATCATTCTTGGATTGGGAAAGTCATCCTGGTTGAAAAAGCAAGAATAGGGATCTCCAACCTGCAGCATGCACATCTCTCTATATGTAGGCACTGGATCATGATGCAGTGTGGGTAGAACTTAAGGGAAAACAGGCCCTGAAATTGAAAACAACACTGCATCAGGCATAGGCTGCTTGGAGCCACCAACAAGAGCATGCCCTGATACCCAGAACATCAAGGAAGCTGGCCTCAGATATAGGCTGCCTGGAAACTCCCGTGTGTGCACTCTGCCATGTGAAACATCTCAGAAGCCCGTCCAAGACTGAAAACTGCCCTAGAATGCTTCTTCTGTGCCCATCCTCTCACATGGAACATCAGAAGAACCCAGCAGGCTCCAGTTAGTGTGAAAAACATTAAAACTTTGGTCACAGGCATCAAACCTTGGACTACAACAGATCAATTATATCAGTGTGGTGAGTATTCCCCTAAAATAGAGGTATATGGAGGATAAATAGGGCCAGTAGTAAAACCACTCCAACTAAATGTAAGACTTTGGTGAGTCTGAAAAGAATGTGTGTGATCCCCTCCTACACATTGATAACATCAGGCAGAGTTAAAATGAAAAAATGAACAAACAAAATGCAGTCTCAAACACATAGTTCACCAGAAGCAAGTATAGGAGACATTGAAATAGAGGACCCCAAAAGTAACACACCAGGAATCACTGAAAAGATCATGAGGGAAATAAAAAAACAACTCCATCAGGCTATAGGGGAAATCAAATTAGAAGTACTCTCCTATGTAAAGATAGAAATAACAACCTTAGTAAAGGAGTTGTTGAATGCAGCTAAAGAAGAAATAAAGAAAAAAGTAGGTGAGCATGGGAAAATGATTGAAACTTTGAATGAACAATATAGGAAACTAGCAGAATTCATGAAACTAACTCAAAGAGACATTTAACAAGCAAAAAATTCTGTTGAAAGCATGCAAAACTGCCTAAAGGAAGCTGAGGGTAGGATTTCAGACCTTGAGGACAGGATCATTATTAGTGATCAGGAAATGACAGAACATTTAAAAATAACAAAGTAGTATGAAGTGACAATCCAAAAGCTTCATGTTGATGCCAAGAGCAACAATGTAATAATAATGGGCATTAGCAAAGACACAGGAGTCCAGGCAAATGACATAGGTAAAGTATTTACAGATATGATGGCAGAAATTATCCCAAACATGGGGAGAGAATCTAATATGCAGATAAGTGAGACATATAGAACACCAAACAGTCACAATCCACATAAATCCACACCCAGACACATAATAATTAAGACCTCAGACATGCAGCATAAAAACAGAATACTAAAAGCTGTCAGAGAAAAGCCACAACTCACCTATTAAGGAAAGCCCATTAGAATCACAAAAGACTTTTCAGCAGAAACCCTCAAATCAACAAGAGCTTGGAGTGAGATATTTCAAGCCCTGAAAGAAAAAAAACCTTCAACCCAGACTGATGTACCCAGCAAAACTTACATTCAATTTTAATGGAGAAACAAGATATTTCTATCACAAAGAACAACTGAAGAAATTCATGCACACCAAAACAAAAATAGAAAGAGTACTGAAAGACATACTAGACAGAGATAAAAATGGCCACAATCCTCAAAATAATAACTGAAAGAAACCACCAGCTATGATAAGCAATTAAATAATAGGAAAAGCAGAAAAAAAAACAACTGGAACTGGAACATAACATGGCAAATTCAAGGCAGTATATATCATTGATATCCATAAAAATAAATGGCCTCAATTCACCTATAAAAAAGAAATAGATTGGCAGAATGGATCAAGAAACAGGATCCCAAAATAAGCTGTATACAAGAAATACATCTGACCCAAAAGGAAACTCATAGATTAAAGGATGGAAAACAGTGTTCCATGAAAAGAACCCAGAAAAAAAAAGGAGTAGCTTTCTATTTGGAGACAATGTGAACTTCAAATCTAAAATGATTAAAAAAGATAGAGAAAGTCACTACTTACTTGTTAATGGAAAAATTTAAGAAGAACTAACAATTATAAATATATATGCACCAAATACAGAAGCACCCAACTATATAATATAGATACTAATGGACATGAAAAACCAAATACACCAGAACAGAATTATAAGAGATCTTAACAGCCCATTGTCACAAAGAGATAGATCAACTAGACAAAAAGTCAGCAAAGAAATAACAGAACTGAAGCATACCTGTGAGCAATTGGACTTAGTAGATGTTTACCAAGTGTTCCACTCAACCACATGACAATGCATTCTTCTCAGCTGCACATGGGACATTCTCCAAAATACATCATATCTTATCCCATATAACATTCTTAAGTAAATGCAAAGGTATTGAAATCATACGATGAATAATATCTGACCATACTTCACTGAAATTGGAAATTAACAACAAAAGAAATTGTAAAACTTGAATAAATACATGGAAATTAAATAACAGCCATTTGAACAATCACTGGGTACAGATGAATTTAAAGAGGAAATAAAGCAATACCTACAATTGTTTCTACAATTCAAAGAAATTATAGAAACAACAGACTGCAATCTGTGGGATGCAATGAAGGTGGTCTTAAGAGGGAAATATACAGCAATAAATTGTCAAGTAAAGAAAACAGAATGAGCACAAATAAAAACCTAATGCTCCATCTCAAGTATCTAGAAAAAGAAGAGCAAGCTAAACCTAAAGCTCATAGAAGAGAGGAAATTGTAAACATAAGAGCAGAAATCAATGCAATTGAAATTTTAAAAAGTACAAATAATTAATGAATCAAAAATCTTTTTTTTGAGAGAATAAAAAAAATTAACAAACCCTTAGCTAACCTTATGGAGAGAAAGAAAGAAAAACCCAAATTCATGCAATAAGAACTGAAAAGGATGAAATTACTACAGATCCCATGGAAATTCAAAAGATCATGTATACCTACTTTGAAAATCTCTACTGTCATAGAGTGGAAAACACAGAGGAAATGCACATATTTCTAGAAACACATGAACTACCAAAGCTCAATCAAGAAGATATAGCAATGTTGAACAACTCAATTTCAGCTATTGAAATTGAAAATCTAATTAAAAACATACCAACAAAGAAAATCCCAGGTCGAGATGGATTGACAGCTGAAGTCTACAAGAAATTTAGAGAAGATTTGATGCCAATACTTCTTAAACTCTTCAATAAATTTGAAAAAAAGCAATCCTCCCTAAATCATTTCTGGAGGCAAGTATTTCTCTCATACCAAAACCAGAGAAAGATCCAACCAAAAAAGAGAACTGTAGGCCAATCTCACTAATGAACAGTGATGCAAAGATTCTAAGCAAAATACTGGCAAATAGAATGCAGCAAATCATCAAGAAGATTATTCATCATGACCAGGTGGATTTCATTAAAGGAATGCAGGGATGGTTTAACATACACAAACCAATAAATGTAATACATCATATCAACAGAGTCAAAAACAAAAACCACATGGTCATCTCAATAGATACAGAAAAAGCTTTTGACAAAGTCCAACACATGTTCATGATAAAAACCCTCCAGAAACTCAGAATACACGGTGTGTACCTCAACCTTATAAAGGCCATCTATGACAAACCAACAGCCAACCTTATACTAAATGGACAAAAACTGAAAGCTTTCACTTTAAAATCAGGAACAAGACAAAGATGTCCACTATCACCAATCCTGTTCAATATAGTTCTGGAAACATTATCCAGGGCAATCAGACAAAAGAGAGAAATAAAAGGAGTAAAGTTAGGAAATGAAGAAGTTAAATTATCACTATTTGTGATGACATGATACTCTACATAGAAGAACCAAAAAACGCCATTAAAAAACTACAAGAGTTAATAACAAGTTCAGCAGTGTAGCTAGATACAAGTCAATGCTCAAAAATCAATAGCATACTTGTACACAAACAAAAACTTACTGAGAGAGAAATTAGGGAAATATCACCCTTTGCAATAACGTAAAAAAATGAAATACATAGGAATCAACCTAGCTAAAAATGTAAAAGACCTATATGCTAAAAATTATACTACACTGAAAAAGGAGACTGTAAATGATATTAGAATATGGAAGTATATTCCATGCTCTTGTCTAGGAATAACCAACGTTGTGAAAATTGCCATACTCCCAAAACTATGGAAGGGGGAGATTGGGGTTATTATGTATTAACTCGAGAAGGCAGCACATTCTAAGCAGGTTCCATGTGGGTTATTGACTGTTTGAGACCAAAGCCCAAGAACACAGTGTGTCTATGAATTATCAGGGTGGAACAGAGCACATGGCTGTGTATGAGTGTGTAAGGGAAATAGTGACAGCACAGCATTACAAGCCAGACAAAACTTTCCTTCAGGGATGTTCATCACCAACAGAGAGCAAAGAGGATCCACAGAGGACAAGAAAGGTCCCAAGAGCAGGTGCAGAGAAGAAAATTGGTGAGCAAGTGCTTTCTGTCAGCCTCTGTGCTTCCCTTTCTGACCTACATCATATATCCTGAGGGACCGTGCAGCACATAAGCTGTGAATGACTTATAGAGTAAACAAGTTATAAATAAAAATTCTCTCTTCAATTTAATAATAGATTATTATTTACATAATTACTTTTTATCTATATATATTTATACTTTTATCTATATAATTAATTATCTATATATACTTATCTATATATATTTAATTTTGATCTATATATATTTACAGAATTACATTTTACATAATTTACATATTTACAAAATTTTTCTCTATTTACTTAATTGCTTTTTATCTATTAACATGACTTGTCTTTGTTGAGCAAATGTGGCTTGTATGCATTTTAATGTACGATGTAAATTTTTTGTTTTGGGGATTTCATGAGTGAAAAATCATCATTTACAAACAAATCAGATGATTTTATCCCCATGACAAGGAGTTGTCTCATGCAGAATTAAATGCTTCAGATTGGGCAATTAAATCCTTAACATCCCTCTCCTCAGGATCTGAGAACCCCTATCTCTTCCTTCAGCCAGCTCATTTCAGGAGGCTTTGTCCCCAGGATCAGCACCTGCACCATGTGAGCACAGCACTTAAGGGAGGAGTGAAAAGGGGCAGCCTGGCTGCACTCTGGGCACTGTTCAAGGGCCTCAGTGAGCTCTTTCTGCTCATTTAACTCAACAGGAGTAGGAACTGTGCTTTCTTTATGAGGTTAGAAATAAAGATTTATTCAAGAGTTTTTGTAACTTTCTATATTTTGGATGTCTATTTACCTCCTTACCTACATGCTTATATATAATCTCTCTTTTGGCTTGGAACCCAGGTCCTTTCAAAGCCTCATGTACTTATAGGAAAGAGTTCTCAGAGGTACCTAGACTTAGGGCCTATGAACATATTTTAAGAGCATGTGTTAGTGAAGTTGCTTCAATATAGTTCTTGGAATGGACAGTGGAAACACCAGCCTGGCTTGCTTTCATCATACATGATTTATCCCTATATGAAGATCAGGCACAAGGAAGTTTTCTCTCTATTAATAAAAGCATTGCTGTGCTCAAGTCAGTATTGCCAAGACTTAAGCTGGTAGTATTATTTGCAAAATATTCTGACAAATCATTCAATGTGAATTTTTTGGAAAATTATACATTTTTGTTTCTCAAACAGTTTTCCTGTCTCTTGTCACTTCTGATGCCATTCAATCCTCTTCTCATTGGGCAATTTCCCCTCAGGAACCAAATCCAAGAGCTCTTCTAAGAAATCCTAATACATGGTTAGGATGGTATTGTTAGTCAGATCATCTACTTGGCTCAGAGGAAGTATGAATTGATTTGTTGTTTTTCTTGTTACTTCCCCTAGGCCATAGGTTTGTGCAAGGTCATGGGAATGGTGTGCTTTGTTTGTTTACCTCCAAGAAATTATATGCCTTGTGCCAAGTTGTGGGAAGGGTAAATTGACTTCTTTTTCTTGTTGTTACTCCTCTCAGGCCCAGGATGTCTTGTGCTGCTTCACAGGAATCTGAAATTTGGCTTATCCTCCTCTTGGGACCCACATGGTTTGTGCTGAGTAACAGGAAATGTGAAATGGCTTCTTGTTTTTCTTGATATTCCTCCCAGACCCATCATGGCTTTGAAAGTGTTCTTGCTTGTAATATAATATATTATTAAACAGAGGTGTGGTGACACTGAAGTGCATGAAACTCTTTGAAACCTAACATCACACACATAATTGCAGGAAACTCTTTTGGAGGAGTACATTCAAAAACATCAGCAAAACTTTAAAACATTAAACAAATAGACAAGTAATATAACCCTTTAATTTTATTACCAACTATTATGTTTATACATGATTGTGAATTACTCTCTCTGTTTGATGGTGCACTATTTAAGTCATAAATTACAGTGATACATATTTATATTACCAGAGCTCACAATAGATAAAATATGGGAGTGACCTATTTATATTCATGCAGGATAAATGAAGACTGAAAATGAGGTACATCTACATAGTAGAGGTAAATTTGGGTGTTTTTTTCCAACAAAACCTTATTTATACAAGCAACCAGTTCACATTGTGCAGACCTTCAAATCATCTGCAAGCCAAAATCAATCCTACACTAGTTGAACTGCAAACAAAAGGGGCAGGGTGGCTCCCTGTCTACTATCCAGGTCCCTTTGGGGTATAGCAGTCCTGACTCGGGTGTCCTCACAAGACATGACATTTCCATTGGGCCACTCTGCAAAAAAGAATTTGTTGTTTAAGTGCCAGCTTCTTTAACATTTTCTGTCACCAAAATAGGCTGGTATATAAAGCTGTTGCCTTGTCCTTAAAAAAATTGCATTATGTTGTTTCAGAACTCTTTAAATAAACCCAGATTTGTTTTTCATTCAGGTCATAATGAAACAAACTTGCTACACATTCTATTAAAGGTTTTCTGTATGTTATAAAAACTTCTGATTGAGTGGGACTAGATAAAAGTGTTAGATTCGTGAGCAATTGAGAGTTGTATTTCACAGACAGTGACATTTGCTATCTTCACTGAAGCCTTGTTGCCATTGTTTTTGGTGGTGGTGATGGTGGTGGTGGGGTGTGTGTGTGTGTGTGTGTGTGTGAGTGTGTGTTTAATGTCTCTTCTGTTGCATGAGTCTTTTGTTCTTTTTATTATCTTTGACTTGGACCTTTCAGGAGCTACCTATAATAAATAAACTGCTGAGTGTGTGTGTTGACAACCCTTTCCAGCATTAGGTTCCACAGAAGCATTAATATGCTTTGAGTAACTTCATTTAATCTTAAAATTTATTTTAAAATTTAAAATATTATCTTATATAGTTGTCACTGGACGTTGTTTTTGTAGTGACTTCAAGAGCTAATGTTTACCAATGTCAGTTGTGGTGATTCCTGTACATATGAGGTACTGCCTTGGTTGCTGATAGGCTACCGTGTTGGCAGCCCTTTTAAGCTTTATTTTAAGGTTTAAAATCTTATATCCTCATATAGTTGTCACTGGACACTGTTTTTGCAGTGACTTAAAGAGCTAATGTTTGCCAATGTCACTTGTGCTGATTCTTTTACATATGAGGTGCTCCCTTGGCTGCTGATAGGCTACCTTGTAAGGTGCTTGGATTAGGTTAAGGAGAGGTGTGAGGTAGATAGTTAAGTCAATGGAACTTTTCTAGTTCCAAGTTTATCATTCATTTTATTCCTTTTTAAATGCCTTTTCATTTTTTTAAAAGGCATACTTCAAGATAAATGTCATCTGTCTCATTCTAGGCTGCATTTAAGGAAGTCAGTGTGTATTTATTAATATTATACACCCAACAATGCCATGGATTATCTTTAAAATGGACTTAAAATTTTCAGCAATTTTTGCATCTAAATAGGCTGAAATTCTAAAAAGTTAGACTTAAAATTTTTGAAAACTTTTGATTGAATCTCATCATTGCTTACTTAGTTAATTTTGCTACTAGAAGGAAGAAAACAAAAATAACTGGAAAATAATATGGCAAAGTCAAGTCAGTAAATATCAGTAACATCCATAAATATAAATGGCCTAAATTCACCTATAAAAAGAAATAGATTGGCAGAGTGGATCAAGATACAGGCTCCCACAATATGTTGTATACAAGAAGCACATCTGACCCAAAAGGCAACTCATAGATTAAAAGTCAGAGGGTAGAAAATAGTATTCCATGCAACAGGAACCCAGAAAAAAGCAAGGGTAGCTATTCTGTTTTCAGACAACGTGAACTTCAAAACTTAAATGATTAAAAGAGATAGAGAAGGTCACTACATAATTGTTAGTGGAAAAATTCAAGAAGAACTAACAATTATAAATATATAGGCACAAAATACAGGAGCACCCAACTATATAAGACAAATACTAGTGGACATCAAAAACCAAATACACCAGGATGGAATTATAAGAGGTGATCTTAACAGTGTATTGTCACAAAGAGATACATCAATTAGACAAAAGGTCAGCAAAGAAATAACAGAACTGAAGCATACCTGTGAGACATTAACCAAGTGTTTAGGTTTAGTAGACATTTACCAAGTGTTCCACTCAACAGCATGAGAATGCACATTCTTCTCAGCTGCACATGAGACATTCTCCAAAATACACCTTATATTATCCCATAAAATATTCTTAAGTAAATGCAAAGGTATTGAAATCATACCATGCATAATGTCTGACCATAGTGCACTGAAATTGGAAATTAATGGCAAAAGAAAGTGTAAAACTACATAAATACATGGAAATTAAATGACAGCCTCTTGAACAACCAGTGGGCTACAGATGAAATTAAAGAAGAAAAAAAATCAATACCTACAATTCAAGGAAAATATAGAAACAATATCCTGTAATCTGTGGGATGCAAGGAAAGCAGTCTTAATTGGTAAATATATAACAATAAATTGTCATATCAAGAAAACAGAATGAGCACAAATAAACAACCTAATGCTCCATCTCAAGTGTCTAGAAAAAGAAGAGCAAGCTAAACCCTAAAGCTCATAGAAGAGAGGAAATTGTAAACCTTCGAGCAGAAATCAATGCAATTGAACTAAAAAAAAACACAAAGAATTAATTAATCAAAAAGCTGTTTTTTTAGAGAACAAACAAAATTGTCAAACCTCTAACTAACCATATCAAGAAAAAGAAAGAAAAAACCCAAATTCATGCAATAAGAACTGAAAACGATGAAATTACTACACATCACATGGAAATGCAAAACATTATGAATACCTACTTTGAATATCTCTACTCACATAGAGTGGAAAACACAGAGGAAATGGACAGATTTCTAGAAACATATGAACTACCAAAGCTCAACCAAGAAAATATAGCAATTTTGAACAACACAATATCAACTATTGAAATTGAAAATGTAATTAAAAACTTATCAACAAAGAAAAGTGCAGGTCCTGATGGATTCACAGCTGAATTCTACAAGAAATTTAGAAAAGATTTGATTCCAGTACTTCTTAAACTCTTCAATGAAATTGAGAAAAAGGCAATCCTCCCTAAATCATTCCTGGAGGCAACTATTACTCTGATACCAAATCCAGAAAAAGATCCAAACAAAAAAGAAAACTATAGGCCAATCTCACTAATGAACACTGATGCAAAGATTCTCAACAAAATACTGGCAAATAGAATGCAGCAAATCCTCAAGAATATTATACATCATGACCAAGTGGGTTTCATTCCAGGAAAGCAGGGATGACTTAACATACACAAATCCATAAATGTAAGAAACCACCTCAACAGAGCCAAAATCAAAAACCACATGGTCATCTCAATAGATGCAGAAAAAGCAACACATGTTCATGATAAAAACCCTTAAGAAACTTGGAATAAATAATAACTTGGGATACCTGTGTTCCCTGGCCATGCTCAGCTTCACCGTGGTTTTCCTGGCCAGGAACCTGCCTGACACCTCCAATGAAGCCAAGTTCCTGACATTCAGCATGCTGGTGTTCTACAATGTGTGGGTCACCTTCCTCCCCATTTACCACAGCAGCAAGGGGAAGGTGATGGTGGCCATGGAGGTCTTCTCCATCTTGGCCTCTGGTGCAGGGCTGCTGGGTTGTATCTTTGTCCCTAAGTGCTGCATTATTTTGTTAAGACCAGAGAGAAATTCTCTGCATGGATTCAGAGATAAAATACATTCTGGTAAATAAGAAAACTTAGTTTTAAGGAAAGTCATTTCCAAAGTACAGTGCTTCTAGTTCAAATCTGCAACATATTATGGGTTAGTTATTATATTAAAGCATGGTGTCTACATCCATGAACAACTGAGTCTTATGCTTTCCTATAATCATCTTTTTAAAATTTCTTTTAAAGTTTTATTTAAAGAGGAAAAAAAGCAAAACAGGAAAATGGGTAGAAACAATACAGAATTTCAGAAAAAAAATAAGCAGTAAGAAATCACTAGTTGGTAAATTACATATTGTCTTCTTAGACATAGTTGTTCAAGTTACAAAATTAAAGCATACATGTGGACATTCAAACAGTGAGACAGAAAAGAAGGGCAATCAATGATCCAGTAACAAATTAGCAACATGGTTATCAATCTTACACACTTAAACATATATGCAGCCATATTCTCTAGAGCATTTTCTTCCTTTTACTTTTTGAGTAAATTATCTGGTTAGTTATATCCTGTTTCAGGTTGCTCAGTAGCTTACTGACTTGTTTTGTTGTTGTTATTTACTTTTTAATTACCTTATATAATTCAGTTGCCTTGTTTTTGAGTTTCTCCTCATCTGTGCTCCATGGATCAGATTTGGTGGAGTTGGGAGTTTTTTGGAGGTATGTTGTTACTTTGTTATCCTTTTTTTGAAGATAGCAAAATAAAGCAGAACAAGACAGAACAAACCCATGCGACCACAGTGCAGTGAAACTAGCACAAACCTCACAGCAGGTCACCAGGACATGAGCAATAGGCACAATAGTACATCCTATTTTGTTCACATTAGCTGTACTTTCAATCAGGTAGAACAAAATGGAAGGAAATATCAAACTTATAAAAACAGAATATTGAAGAGTGCAGTACCATTAATCAAAACTCAGCAAAACAGTGATAAAAATATAAATATTTGCATTCAAAGAGATGGTAGAAGGAAATACCCCTTACTTGCCTTGCTGCATACATTCATCCTCCCCAGATACTCAGATCACTGGTGCCCTAACATGGGGGAGAGGATGGATTGATGTCTGATCCTTAGCCCACACACCTGCAGGTCCCCAGCTGCTTACCAGGGCAGTGAGTAGACTGCCTGTTCTCCCAGCACTCAAAGTTCATACATGATGCAGAGCTCAGGAATCGCTGATAGTTCTTGCCCTGGTGTGGTGGTGGCTTGCTAGGCCCCCAGCTGCATACCAGGGTGGTGAGTAAGCTGCCTGTTCCCAAGTGCCCAAAGTTCCAACATGATGCAGAGATCAGGAGTCACTGATAGTTTTTGCCTTGTTGCCCTGGTGGCTTACTAGGCCCCCAGCTGCTTACCAAGGTGGTGAGTAGGCTGCCTGTTCTCCCAGTGCACAAAGTTCCAACATGATGCAGAGCTCAAGAGACAGTCAATTGCTTGTGCCAAAACCAGCTGGTTGGCAGGTTGTACAGGGCCTTAGCAGACCAGTGGAAAGGCTTTTATGTATGCCAGCCCAGGGTGGCCCAGAACCACCTGGACTTTGAGGAGAGCAGAGATGCAGAAGGCCACGGTGGGTATGTGCTTCTGCCAGAGGGCTGATAAGCCTGGGGCTTCCCGTTCAAAAAACCAGAGCCAGGCAACCTAGAATGCTGCCCTCAGATTGGACACACTGGGTGGTGTCAGCTCCCCACAACTCCCAGCCACTTGGTCATTTGCCATCAGAGCACAGGCAGCTAGGAGTTGTGCCTCACATTGGCATCCCCTGCTTCTCCATCCTGGGAAGCTTCTAATCACCATGACCAGGGCCACAGCCACAGCCATGGCCTCGGCCATGGCCAGCCTCACAACTCTGGACTGTCTCTGCCTCTGTACCCACACTACTATAGCACCCCAGAGGCACTGGACACCCCCACACCTGGAAACATGCCCACCGAATGCCTAGACCAGAGCTGCCACTGTGCAGCTGGGCTAGTTCCAGGAGCCCCTCTGTGGGCAAATCAGGTTCTGGATGAGGAAGCCAGCTGCAGCACAAACAGAAACCACTCCAAGATGCCAAGCTCCTAGGGGTTCGCCACTGCATCACTGGCCAGCAGGATGGCCTTCTATGAGAGCTTCTGCCAGTTCCTCTCCAACAATCCTCATGCCATCTATGACATGAGCTTCATCCCCGATTGCATCCTTCAACCCGTCTTGGAGAAGTGCCCACCTCACGAGCTCCACCACATAGAGTCCTGCAATACAGGTCTCGCTGAAAAGACAGATCATTTATGGAAGTTATATTGTCTCAGACACTTTAAGGACCAAGAGCCAGAGGAGCAGGAGTCCTGGCAGGACATGTACCTGTGGTATGAGCATGCCAAAACACAGCAACTCCAAGATGTGACCAATAGGATCTGAATGGCCAGGCCCCAGAAGCATGAAGCCTGACAAAGTCAGCTCATCCCTATGAGCTCTGCGCACATACCAAGGCAGAAGCTGGACTTTACATTTGGAGGAGAAGGAAAAGGAGGAGGAGAAAGAGAAGAAAGGAGGGGGATAGAAAGGGAAAGGGGAGGAGGACTAGGAAACAAAGAAGCAGCAGGAGACTGAGGAAGGGCATGAGGAGAAGAAAGCTCAAGAGGACCAGCAAGAGCAGCCTCAGCAGTGGAAGCAGGAGCAGCAGCAGCAGCAG
>PVLA01015560.1:0-24685 GCA_004027455.1 Hydrochoerus hydrochaeris
TTCTCTGATGGCTTTTAATATTCTGTTTTTATATTGAATTTCTGGTATCTTGATTATTATATGTCTTGGTGTAGATCTGTTTTGGTTTTAGGTGGCTGGAATTCTGTATGCCTCATATATCTAAATATCATTTCCTTTTCTTATGCTTGGGAAGTTTTCCTTAATTATTTCTGTGAATTGCCTTTGTAACTCACCTGTTTATATTCCTGCTTCTTTACTCATGTTTCTTATTCTTGAATTATAGATTTTCTTGTCATCTTCTAGCCTTTGTATTGTTACTGCCTGTTTCCTTGTTATTTTTAAGAGATCTTTCCTTTCATGGTCACATATTGCAAACTTCTCTTTAAGTTTTGATAGTCTATCCTTAGTTTCTTTTAAGGAGTTTTGTCAGCTTTCAATGGAGTTTTTAATTTCCTGGTAATCTCTTTGAATCTTCTTCATGTTTTCTAGATTTTCTTTATATTCTTTATCGAAGGTTTCTCTCCTTTTTTTGTGTTCCTCCCTTCTTTCATCTGTGCCTTTATGACAGGTGCTTAGCATTTATTTTATTAATCTACTTATATCTTGCTTTACCTGATATAATATTTCAGTTTTGAGCTCATCTACAAGGTCCAAAAGATATCTCTTCATGTCTATTGAAGCCTTGTCTGATGTTGCATGCTTGCTGCCCCCAGTCTCTTTTGTATTTCCCTCTCCTGAATGGATCTTCTCAGGGTTTTGGGCTGAGGACATTTTGTTTCTTTCTCTTGTCATGTTTATGGTTTCTTCAATACAGGTGTACAGTGGAGATCCTAGCCCCTTTCCTTGTTGGTTATGGTTCTTCTGAAGCATGCTGGCGAGGAATTTCTGTCCCCTCCTGTTTGCTTTTGGTCTTTGAGGTGTAGGCAGGTGCTGTGTATGTTGGCCCTTTTGCACTGGGCCAGTCAACCTTAGTGGACCTTCACTGAGATAGTGTGTGCTCTGTGGCGGGAATCAGTTTGGGATGGCTTATTGGGTCCCAGCCAGGGGCATGACCCAGAGGCCAAGTGAATCCCACCAATCAGCTCTGGGAAGGGAGCAACCAACTGAAGTCACTGTTGTTCCTAATTCAGGCTCCTCTTGCCCAATTCCAACATGTCATCCAATTGGTCACCCTCTTTCCCTGCCGGGGGTGGGGTGAGGGGGGATCTTTTTCCCAGCACTCATGGTGGCATCCTTCACCGGCTCCATTCTCTGTTGGGCTTGCCTACCTCTGTCTTCAGCCTGACCAGACAGTCACAGCAGCTTGATTTTGCATGCTCCAGGGGTCGCGGCTGCGTGAGTCATGTGTTCCGGCAGCTCTGGCTGGTTGGGGCTCTGGCAGGCAGCAGCTCCAGCGGGTCGTGGTCAGGGCTGCAAAGGGCGGGGGCTCCTGCGGGTGGCGGCTGTGTGAGTCGTGACTTTGGGCCACTGCAGTGCCTTGCAGCTCCGGCAGGTGGTGGCTCTGGTGGGTCGCGGCCCCGGCAGGTCACAGCTCTGTGAGTCGTGAGTTTGGGCTGCTTTGGCCAGTCGTGGCGGTGGCATGAATTCAGGTGGCTGGAGATTGCTGTGGCCTCAAATCTCAGCTTCTGCAATAGCAGCCTTGGGGCTGCATGTTTGACCAGCTCTTTTGCCTTTAGTTTCTTCCTGAGTCGAGCGGATCCATTTCCCACTGTCCTGATCTCTCCATGACATTTTATTCCGGCATGAGTTGTCTCTCTCAGAGAGGCTGGGTATCTAGCTGCTTATCAATCTGCTATCTTGAACTGAATCCCCTCAATTCTTTTTTTTTTAATTTAATTTAAAGAGAGAGAGAAAAAAAAAAGCAAAACAGAAAAAGGGGTAGAAACAATACAGAATCTCAGAAAAAAAAGCAATAAGAAATCACTAGTTGATAAATTACATACTGTCTTCTTAGACATAGTTGTTAAAGTTACAAAGTTAAAGCATACAAAATGTACATTCAAACAGTGAGACTGCAAAGAAGTTCAGTGATCCAGTCACAACTTACCAACATGGTTATCAAACCTACACACTCAAACATACATGCAGCCATATCCTCTAGGGCACTTTCTTTTCTTCTTTTTACTTTTTAAGTCCATTTTCTGCTTAGCTGTATCCTCTTTCAGGTTGCTCAGTACCTTACTGACTTGTTTTGTTGTTGTTATATACTTTTAATCACCTTATATAATTCCGTTGCCTTGTTTTTGAGTTTCTCCCCATCCATGATCCATGGATCAGCTTTGGTGGAGTTGGGAGATTTTTGGAGGTATTTTGTTACCTTCTTATCTACTTTTTTTTTTTTTTGAAGGTAGCAAAATACAGCAGAACAAAACAGAACAAACCCATGTGACCGCACTGCAATAAAACTACCACAGAACCTCAGAGCAGGTCACCAGGACACAAGCAATAGGCTCAATAGTACAGCCCATTTTTTTCACATTAGCTGTTCTTTCAATCAAATAGAGGAAAATGGAAGGAAATATCGAACTTTTAAAAACAGAATACTGAATAAAGCAGTACCATTAATCAAAACTGAGCAAAACAGTGATAAAAATATTTGTCTTCAAAGAGATGGTAGAAGGAAATCCCCCTTACGTGCCACACTGTATACATTCATCCTCCAAAAAGATACTCAGATCGCTGGTGCCTACTTGCTAACGGGGGAGGGGGGAATGGATCAATGTCTGATTCTTAGCCTGCACACCAGCAGGGCCCTAGCTGCTCATCAGGGTGGCCACAGGCCACCTTATCTCCCAGCACCCAAAGTTCCAACATGATGTAGAGCTTCGGAGTCACTGATAGTTCTCGCCCTAGTGTGCCAGTGGTTTGCCAGGCCACCAGCTGCTCACCAGGGCTGCGAATAGATCACCTGTTCTCCAGCGCCCAAAGTTCCAACATGACGCAGAGTTCAGGTATCGCTGATCAATTCTTTTTTTTTTTTTAAAGGAGATAAATTTAATACATGACATATAATTTATAGGATTGTTTTATAGTATTCACCTAAAAAGTCAAATGCAAAAGAGTGAGGGAGATCTGTCCACACTCCAGAGACCCAAAGAATCCAGCTGAGGGCCCGTATCCCACAGCAATGTCCAGCAGGATTCCAGCTAAAGACCTAGGGCCATGGCAGTGTCCTCCGCAAGTTGAGCTGGAGGCCTGAAGCTCACGACAATGTCTTGTGCAAGTCTGTATCAAGGATCCGCACTGGTAAGGCCCAGATGTCAGTGGTGGAGGCTAGAAATTCTGCACCAGTGGAATGAGGGATCTGTGCCACAAGACTGAGAAATCTGCACTGGAACCAGGAAGTGACACTCAAGGACCAAAACTCCCTTCAAAAGAACCCTAGCTATCCTCAGCAACAGCAGGGACTTGAACTCCTCCATCAGTGAGAACAGCTGGGTTCATATCAGGAAAACCAGCGTGACAGTTTTCTACAGGAGAATCAACAGTACGACATTTTCTCCTCCAGTTCTCCAGATATGCTGTTGGCAGCAATCCTCAGGTGGGTCATCCACACCCAGAACTACACTGATTCAGCGCAGATGGGTGTCACAAGTTGACCATTAGTTAATTAAACACAGCAACTCACAAGAACATCTTCTTGCCCAATATCCTGGTAAGTATAAATTTGTCATCACTGTAGAAAGAGCTACATGTGCCTATTTTTATGTCCTGGCAATTAGCATAGGAAATACAAAGTAATTACTTTAATAAAAGACAAGTTATATTATTATGTTAGCATGTAATATCTTAGTGCTTCTAGAAAAAAATGTAGATTATGTATCCAATTCATTTCATATGATATGATATCCTTATTTCAAAGACTTTTATTTATATGTTGAAACCATGTCCACTGGCTGCCAGGATTATGAGATTATATGATGAAACTGGCAACATAAATCAAAGATTCTGTAAACTTAAATTGAGGTTTTAAATTTTTAAATTTAATTTCCTTAATCTTGAAATGTTTTAAAGACATACTTTGAAGTGTGTGTGTGGTGTGTGTGTGTGTGTATGTAAGAACTTCAGTGAGAATAAAAAGGATGTCTCAGTGTTCTCTCTGTATCTAGATCCCATGGGAGCTGCACATTGCATGGGAGACAGATGTGGCCAAGAAGGACAGAGAGCAGGGCAGACAGCCATGTCTTGTGACCAGGAAAAGCTTTGCAATCCACACAAAGTTTCAGCAGCACCAGCGGGATCATCTTGCATTTCCTTATTCTGCACTGGCAATCTGTTAATGGCTTCACTAAAGTCCTTGCAGTTCCTGGACTTCTGAATACTTCCACATGAGGTATAGAATATCTCCATTCTTAAAAGCAAAAAAAATTTTTTTTGAACATTGACAGAAATTCAGCAAGCCTCTTACATCCTAACTACTTTTTACAGTTAAACTTAACACACACACACACACACAGAGTTGTGGGGGGGTAGAACCTCAGGAGAACTCAGATGTATCTTGGTACATAGCCTCACAAGTCCATAGCCTCTGATTTAAACAATTTACCTACATCACAAGAGCAAATTTGCAATTGCAGAAGCATTCGAAATCCTGTCTTTTGAATCTAGCATCATATACAGGATTTTACACATTATCGCCTCAGCACTTCTCTTGAGAATTGTCTGTATTTATCACTGTTGGCATTCATTATGGAGCCCAAATCAAATATCTGGGATTGGGTTGCTGCTATATAAACTGGCTTTGGCAGAAACAAAGGGTCTCTTTTCAGCAATTGCAGCTAATCAAAAACAAATTGAGCTTTTGGCTTTATTACTATAAAAAACAAAACAAAGGCCAAGGAACACACCAGAGAATACTCCTCCTCTGGTGTCACAAATATATCTTCCAGGTCATCACTCCTTTCTACACCTCACTTACCTCCTCCCCAGTCTCTCTACATGCAAACTGAAGAAGAATGCCAGCAGGTATTTTTTTTTTGAAGAATTTACATAAGGTTTATGAAAATCACTCTTATCTTTCTAGAAGATATATGAAGTGCACATGGAATATCATTTTAAAGAAGCCACAGCCTCATGATATAGCACCTCAGCAGAGAGAAGGCCACATGAGTTCTTGAAGCAACACCTAGGCTACAACCAGTGGAGTTCCATGGTCAGGTGGTAGAAAGCCTCAAGCTGTGGTCACAGAGAATCAAGGAGCCTATAAGACCCACAGTGGTGTGTGGGATCTCACATTAACTCAAAACCCAAGACCAGAGGACACAAGAGCCAAAGAACATGGGTAATAAATTTCTTGTTCAAAAGACTGTCACCGAGTTGGGTGTGATGGCACATGCCAGTAAATTCAGCACTCTGGAAGGCTGAGTCAGAAGGATTCCAAGTGTGAGCTCAGGCAGAGCAACTTACCAATTTGGCCAGACCCTACCTCAAAAAAAAAAAAAAAAATCAAAAGGGATAATAATGCTGCTCAGTGAGAAGACCCTGGATTCAACCCTCAGTATCACAGACACATGCACAGACAGACAGACAGACAGACAGACAGACAGACAAAAGAGTATCCACACAGCTCATTCACTCAGGAACAACTTCCATCTTCTCAAATTCCCTGTATGTTGGCAGTGACACCAACATTCTTTGGGGCTTCTGGATTCTTAGTCTTCCCTTTGTCTATCGTGCAATCCTAGATTATACAGCCACAGGACTTCACCACTGTCTATAATGGGTTTCTCCAATCTTGCCCCCTCTAACATCATCTTATACCTCTCACCTGGCCCTCAGAAACTCTCATTGGCAGTATGGTGATTAAATTATTTTGTTTGCCCCAAATCAAACTATTGTACGGATCTTTACTTTTCACTCTTCTTCCAGCATCAAACAACCTTCATCTCCAATCACCAATTATAACTCTCCTTCATGTCCTGCCTTTAACCATGCCATCTTGCTATCCAGCTTGGAGTGAGTGAATGGGGAGAATGACCCTGAGCTGCTTCTTTCTGGGTCACAGGTGTGTCATGGCGATGCAGAGCAAAATCCTTGTCCTGCTCATGCTGTGAGCAGCAAATGACCACATCCACCAGAGCTGTTAAAAACAACTGCACAGAATTAGTTTGACAGAGATCCTCATTGCCCACAGAGAATAACACATGCAAAAAGAACCCAAGCACAATTAATCCAGGTAAGGAAAGAAAAAAAAACCCACCAAAAACGATACAATATTGAAGTAAAAACCAAATAGACGGCATTTTTCAGAGCACATTGAAAAGAATAAAACTTTCCACAAATATCCACTGATAAAGATTCATGACTTAAAGACTGAACTGGGAGCAATTATGAACAAAGGCTAGTTACTTTCTGTGCTTAGTTACTTGGACTTTGAAGAAGGAGGAAGGAAAAACAAAGGATGTCACAATACAGCTGGAAAGCACAGAGCCTGGAAAAAGAAGATTCCAGATGAGAGTCTTGTGCCCACTCTGGTGGAAACCATCATAGTTCATGAATGAAAAGGATGGAAGATGGTTATCTTTTAACCCACCATATGCTTCTCTAGCTCTGAGGATGGAACTGGAAAGTCTATAGCAATTTGGAGTTCTTATTTTGGAGTAAGCGACCAGCCATTCTCAATAAATCCTTCTGTCACATTTGTTGTGACTCCCCTTTCTGTGTGGGCTGAGGCCCCTTATCACTCAACTAGTAATTCTAGCTAACAGACATCCCTCTGATGACATCACATGCTTAGCTGTATGTAGAGAGAGTGCTAGTGATGGATATTTGCACACTTTTTGTGTTTGTGTATATTGATATTTGGCCCCCATTCTAAGTAAAAAACAATACAAGACACTGTGGGGAAACAAAGTTTATACAGCATGATTGTCCTCAAAGAGCTAATAAGATGAAAGTTGCAAGACAAAGTGTCATGAATGAAGCAACCATGCAGCAATTAAGAAGTGACTCAGGGTCGGTGGTACTTGGAGGATCAAAGGAAGTAAGTCCGCCTGGACTAGGTATTCTGCAGTTTCAGACCTACATGCAGGAAGAATTCACTTTTCTTACAGAGTCTTGCTGGATATTTTGAGTCTATCTCCTCCACCTGTTGAAAACATGAGCATTTGCGTTTTGGGTCTGAATTATGATGTTCTACCCAAGGAGCATGGGAAGGGTGTTAGAGATGAATGTCACCTGACCACTGGAGATTCAATAAGCAGCATCCTTGAAAAAAATTTGCATCAGAATCCTATACAATGAAATCAGAAATTGAATCCATTCAATCCTGGGTAGGACTGGAGAAAAGGAGATTTTAAAAAATGGAGAGAAAATTCAGGGAGAGAGGAGGTAAGCAGCTAGAAAACAAGGAATTAGTGAAATGTTTCAAAAAGGCAAAACTCCAAATAAAAGAAAAAGAAGCTAAAGTAATTTTTATTAGAGAGCATTGAACCCTTACCTTTAGCAGGATGTGGCACAAAAGTGATGCAATGAGCTCAGACAGCACCTCACACCTGGTCAGACTCTTTCCCTCCAGATTCACCCAGGGAAGGTGAATACTTCTTAGGTGAAAAATACTAAAATGTTCCCTAAAATATTTCTTAGGTGAAAAAAGTGTTCCATCACCTACCTCTCTGGCTGATGCACTTCCCTATGACTCTTCCAAGACGCATTTAGGATTCAAGCTAGAGAAAGAAGTCTTGAGTATTGGATGAGGAGTAACAGAATGCTGGGGTATAAAGACCTCTGAATATAGCATCTGTTGTTACCTTAGAGAGCTGGAAGCTGTGACCTTCCAGCAGCTGGTGCAGGCAATATGTGCACTATAACTGGAGGCAAGCCCAGACTCTCAAATTCCTTAAGCTCCTATTGCATCAAGACCCAGCACTAGGCATTGAATTCTTACATGTATAGAGTGACAGCTCCCTTAATCCTGACCAGCTGTTAGAGTACCACTGGTGCCAGGGATGGCAGGGAACCAGCAGAGTGGAACAGTGATTGATACTGAAAAGAGTGTTCTGGCCAAGGAACTATGATGAGTCACTATAATTGAATTCTGCCGTGAATACATGGAGCACTTGTCTCTGTTTAGGAAGAGGTGTTGCTCTAGAGGTATTATCTGAGTATCAATGGATACAACCAACCTGGTAAGTAATCTGTGTGAAACAGGCAGAACATATAGAACCAGACCTAGAATGTCCAGAACAGTCTACTATTTGGTCTGATGGAAGATTTAGCTGGTTGTGAGTGGATCAAAAGATTTTGAATCTGTGGACTGCAGACTACTGGGCTTCTCCTTGGTCTGCTATATCAGAATATTCAGGGGAGGAACTCTGGCACACAAACATTTTAAAAAAATGCTAATAGATTTCAGAGGCACAGACACAGATATGAAACCTCTGCTTTAGAACGATGCTTTCCAACACTGGGATAAAAATGAAGGTGATTTCTTAGCTAATGTGACTGTGAAGTCACATACTGTAATGTGGGAATGCTGGGGAGCAAGGTAATCTGGGCAGGTGTTTTATACTTGGAAGCAGGAGGTCATCTTCACACAGGTGGCATCAGGCGAGCATAGTAGGAGATAAATGTGCCTTCATCATGAAGTTAATAGGCAAATACTTCAGAATTCATCTGAAGTTGTTTCACTTGAGGAAGCACATGGGAAAGAAAAATTTCAGTCTGCACATTCACATATTTTCCAAGGACTCAAGTATCTGAGACAGTGAAAGAATGTACATGTTTAAGGTTAGATAATATTTTAAAATGTATAAAAATTCTGGGATAACCTTGTTTTGGTCACTTTACCTATCTGATTCCTAAGAATAGTCAATCTAAGACTTACAATGAGTTTATCAACTTTCCAATGATGTGAAGTGATATGCATACTGAATAGAAATAGTACCTGGAATAGCCCTTTTCCTGGGCTAGTGAGAAGTGGTACAATTCTCTCTTGTGACCCAGGACAGTGGCAGTGATCTGCAGTCCTCAATAATCCCCAAGATCAAAAGGGGAAATTATCTACATATATCTCCTGTTGCTGAATTTTTTGGATATTGTGATTTGTGTTTTCACATTCTCTGATGACTACAAAATGCTTATTTTGTACATAAGATATTCAGTACTTTACAAAACAGACTTTAAATTACATGATTTTGCCCAACTTCAGGCAAAAATGTCCTGAGCTCATTTAAAATAGGTTAGGTCAAGCTGCAATGTTCAGTAGAAGTATTAAAGCATTTTAGACTTGAGAGATTTTCAACTTTCCATGGGTTTATTGGGACCTAATCCCATCATAAATTAAGAGGCAGCTGTAGTTAATTCAATAAGTTAAATAAAGATGCATTAATAGGATTTGCATTACTACTTTCTTGGTTCAACTTTAGTAAATAACCCAATGGCTGATCAACATTCCTGCTGCAACAAGAAATGCAACCAATGGAAACAAGGCTTTATTCCGATGGCAGTGGGAGGGGAGGGCAGATGCTGGGAGAATGCAGAGCCCTTTGAGTAGTGGGATTCCTGCAGGGAACATGTTCAAGTAAAGGCTTAACTGCTGTATCTTTTTCCCAGAGTGAAAGCAAATAAAAAATGATATCACAAAGCCCAGGTGCAAAGGGCTCATTAATGTCTTCCTGTGGTGGTGGGAGCCACATGCATTGCACCCATGGATGGCAGAATAGAGAGTAGACGGTCCATTGGTGCCACAATTCCTTCTTGAGCCACAACTTCCAGTAAGGTCATAATTCATAGTAAAGTTCCCAGTGCTGGAAACTCAGTTTGATCAAAAGAGGGCTGCTTTCTGACAGGTTTCTGCCCATCTGAAATTCACAGAGTCATCATGGCAGTGGCCCAACATGATGAGGGAGCCAAAAAACAGTAGCATATCAGACTTTCTCTTTCTTCTCCCCTCAGCCCAGAATGAACTCCCTGCTTTGTATTAGGCATGTGTGCTAATGCTCCTCTAATTTGCTACTGATGTATCATTCCTGACCAGCCCCAAACTCTTCCCCCAATCTGACCTAACAAAAACCTACTCACTCCTTTGTCTCCCCAGAGGGTGCTTGCATTCTCCTGCAACCCTCTTGTGCCTGCAATAAAGACTTCTTTCTCTCTCTTTGTCTCTCAACTGCACCAAAAAAATCCAACAGTTTCAATGCTCCAGATTTCTCTAAATAAACTGGTTAATCAATCTACATACATGTCACTAATAACAGTATAATGACATTTCATAGCATATGCAAGGCCACCAGAAGTCCCTCTGGGTCATATTTAATGCATTAAATGGGCTCAGTGGTTGTCTGGGTGGTGCTGAGGCACAGGTAACATACATGGACAAACTATCTATATTCCATGTCACTCCACATCTCCCAATATCGTCTACTCTGCACTCTCTACTTCCACATCTGCTGCTTCATTTCAAGAAGGAATCATTACACACATGCTATCCCTCTGTTAGCTATATAATACTAGGACAATGAGGAGCGAAGAGACTTCTTATGAGAGGACCATGGTGTTCCAGACATCTGCTGACCACGTGTTGTGGTTAGGTGAGGTGTCAAATTGACTGGCTTTGGAATCCACTTGGGAGACTGGTGAAACATACTAGCAAGTGTGTCTAGGTGGTCCATGGAGCTGTGGCCTTGGAGTCGATGTCTGGTCCCTGGCCCCTTCCTGTGTGGCTCTGTTCCTCTGCTCCACTTCCTACCTGCCATGAACTAAGCATCTTTACTCCACCAATCCTTTCTTCCATGATGTTTCTGTCATGGAACATGTTTGTTGGCCATGTACTGAATCCCCTTACTTCCACCAAAACTGAGAGCCAAATTAACTCCTTGCTTCTTGAAGTTGTGGGCATCCAGTATTGTGTCTCAGTGATGAGAAAGCTGACAAATATGCCAAGTGATCAGTCTCGATGCTAACTAGATAACCTTGTCAGCCTAGAAGCCACCTCAAGCATCAGATAGTAAGAAACAGATACAGATGGTCAATAGCACGAGTTTTGTCCTTCACTCAGGTTGTAAGGGTTGGCTAAAAGAACTAGACATAAATAGGCCCAAATGTATAAGAGCACTACTGTGTTTTGAATCTCCTAGAATTCATATATTGGAAGCAAGCCCCAGGGTAATAGTGCTGAGAGGTAGGACCTTGAAGATGTAGTAAAGTCAAGAGGGCTCTGCCCCCATGAACAGGTTATTGATGGCAAGATGGTTATTGTGGCAACAAGTCAATTACTTTGGGAGTGGATTCCTTATAAAAGGATTGTTTGATCCCCTTGTCTACCCTCTCACTCACATGCTCTCTTGCCTTTCCTCCTTCCAACATGGGATGATACAGCAGATGTTGGGCCCTTGACTATAGATGTCCCAGCCTCCAGAACCATGAAAAATAATTCGTTATTCTTTATGAATTACCCAACCCCTGTTACAGCAAGACAAAATCCTCTAGGACACTTACCAATCTGGGCAGGGTGGAATTCATTTATTGTGAAAACCAGAGTGTTGGAAAGAACTAGTATGACCAAGAGTAACACTTGCAGAAAGCCTTTGCTTTTAGATTGTTTTTTACTGAACAAGGTTAAGAGGACCTGTGTCATGTCTTATGCATTGCAGCAAAATGTATTAGGCTGCATTAAGGTGAGAGGAAGCTGGTATAATTAAAACCACACTCTGATGGAATATTTACTTTGAAGTGTTTTGAAGTTGGGTCATAGGCTCTTCCAGAAATCAAATTAAAATATTTCTGGAAAACCCCTTAGTAATATGGATCACATCCACTTTTATGAGTTTTACAGAAGCAGACACAATGGGAGACAGTCTATCTTGTAGGAGACTTTGGCCAAAGAATACTGTTGTGACTCAGCTCAGTGCAGGTAAGGTTACAGCTGTCTCTCTATGGAAAAGTCATTACCAGAGCAGTAAAAATTAGTCTCAGTAGCAGGAAGGTCATTGCTACTGCTATTGTGTGATCCTTTCCAAGGGGCCTGACATACTGCAGAGGCTTGGAAGTGAGGAGTTCTGAGTTTGGGTCCATGAGTGGACCAAACCAGCTATTAACAGGACTTGCATGACCTGAAGAAAATTAGACTGGTCCTAAGAAATGTGGCAAGAGACAATATAATTGCTCCTCCACCTGCTGTCTCTACAGTACACTGTAAATTCCTGACAGTAAGGGCTATGTCCTATTCTTTGTTGGTCCCCAATACCCAGCACTGAATGACACATTGCCAGTCAATATTCATTGGCTGAATAAATAAATTTCCAAACAATATTTCTTATATATTGACACAGCTCACAGTGTTCGAAAAGGAATGGGACTGGTATGTGGGGGGAGAGGGATAGAAAAATTGAAATATCCCCAAAGTGATTGATTTTTTAAAAAAACAATTCACATATTTGTAAAATGGTGGTCACCATCTCTGTATGTGGCCTTGCCATTCTGTTAAATGGGACTGGGAATGGCATATTTACTTAGCACCTATACACTACTTGGAGTTGCTGTGTGACAGATAAATATGGCAGAATGGGTAGCACCCAAACCATTCATTCATCGGCTCAATAAGAAAGAAGATATATAAAAAAGTAGCCTTTATTCTGAGGATGTGGAGAGAACTCTATGACCATAGGCAGCCTGGCATTCTTTGACTGAAACATGGGACATGAGATATGTATATAACCTCTGTCCCGGGGCGGTGCTTAGGGTGGGCATTGGTGACATGCAAGGAGCTGATTGGAATTACCAACAAGAAGGGGAGTTGCAATTAGGGCTAAGGAAGAAGCAGGAAGGGTTAAGCATTCCTGCTTTGGCCTTCTGCTACGTCTGATCACTGCCATGACTGTACAGTAATTTATTCTAGGGCAAAACTCTTTCTGCTGAGTGACAGAAGGCCTTGGGTGATCTTTCCAGGCTGTTTTACCTGCTTAGACTTTAACTCTTAAGGACAATGACCATTTTTTTTCCCCCTAGAACTAAGTGTAATGCCTGATATTGACAGAGCATGCTCAGGAAATAATTATCAAATGTCCACGCTCTTGAGTTTTTCTTGCCAAGTGAAAGGAATAGGAAGTGGGAATATCTAAGGATAGTTTTGATAGACAGATAACTGGCAAAGAGAGCAAAGATTAAATATAATTGGAAATTTAAAAATTCAGGGGAGAGGTACAGGGGTAGTAGAGAATACTGATCAAAGGAATCACGCTTGAAGAGAATCATTAGGACATCAAGTAGGTGGAGATAGCAAGAAGACAAAGGGTTGGAAAGATAACTAACAACCATGAATAATGATCTCACTTGGATGAGCAACAGATTACAATACACAAATATAAAATGATGGAGAGCAAAAGATACAGTCTTAAAAGAAAAGATGAGGTCTTGAGGGAAATTTAATGATCAAGGGAGGCAAAGCTACCTGTCTCAAAGAGCTTACCCTGCATACTGTTTTCATTAATGATAACCTGGACCAAGTGTCAGAGCAAGAAATAGTAATCAGGATTATCAGCTCTGGTAATTTATATGCACCTTTAAATAATACCTCTGAAGTAAATATTGTATATTAATATTTCTCCTTAATCAAGAGCTAAGTCATGAATATAAGACATCATGAGTATAGACTTTTCTTTGGTTTCCCTAAAACAGAAATGGAGGCATTCATAATTTTGAAATAAGTGAGCCCTAAATTATTTTACCTTCTTCTGAAAAGTCTTCACACTCTTTTCAGAAATTCTCCAACACATGTTTATTATGAATGAGCCTAGAATTAATAACTGTACTTTCATTCTCTGTGGAGCAGTAGTGAAGAATTAATTTGGTTAGTTTAGAACCAAGAAAAAAACAAAAAAGAAATTATAATAAGGCCTCTGTCACAGTGACTTTTGTGTCTGTGTGACATCTATTTGAAATGGAATTTGCCACTGTTGTTGTTACTGAGGATCAAATCCAGGGTCCCCTGAATTCCAGGCAATTGCTGTGTGCTGAGCCATACCCCAGGCCCCAGTGTATATTCCAGTGACCTTCTTCTTTAGGCAATCACAAAGGCTGCAAATTTAAATACTTTAAACTCGGTGAAACTGGGTGTGGTGGCGATGCCTATAATCCTAGCACCTGGGAAGCTGAGGCAGGAAGACAGCTGAGAGTTCCAGGGCAGCCTGGGCTACATAGTGAGTTCAACACTAGCTTGACCTACACAGGGAGACTTTGTCTCAAAAAGCAAAGCAAAGCAAAGCAAAACAAAACACTGCAGTAATGAGTGGAATCAGAGTTCTTTGGCTCACAGAGTTAGAAGAATTCAAGCTCCTATTCATTTGATAGTTCCCTCCACCCTGTCTTCAAGTCTTATCATTTCCTTTACCACTGAAGTGAACTTAGGCAAAATCTGGAACTTTAATGCTGTCCTTGAAGATGACATAGTGCATATGAGTTTTACCTTCATGTGCTTTAGTGGAATAAAGCATAGATACAGATGCATTTTATTCCTAAAGGAAAAGATCATGGCTTTTGTCTATCCATGTCTTAGCTGTAAGATGCAGTAGTTCATGCTAAAAGAAACAAAGGAAGTAAAACTTTCTAGATATCTGTTATTACCTCTTCCAGATAGACCTCTGTTTTCTTAATATTTTGTTCTAAGAGGATAGTAGACATCTCCGATTTTTACTATGCTTTTCTATGGAACCATTTTGAGCCAACAATGCTAATGGGGAAGCTGAAAGCATAACAGGGTATCCCAGCTTAGAAACCAACTCCTCTCCAGACTCTTGCCTCCTAATTTGGTAAAACTTAAGCCTCAGGGTGTTCCCTGCCAGTTGAGTCTTGATTAGCTCTGGCCTCCTTTCCTGTGTGGTAAGGGCTCCATGGAACATTAGTATGGGCATGAAAGGAATGTCCTTGGATGTGCATGACTGTTAGATAGAATGCAACTTCCCATCACCCTCTGCGTTATCTTCCCTCCCAGGGACCAGTTATTGAAAATGAGGCTGTGCTTTTAAACGTAGTGAGTAACGTGTGGTAAATTGAGTACATGCAGGCTGATCTAACCTCTCACATTATTCTAATCTAGTGATGCCCCACTAAAAGCACAAGTCTTCATCACAGCGAGCTCTCTGTGTTTGTGTGGGCAAGCCTCCAAAATGGGGTTGTTTGGCAAAAACGGGAGTGTTTTTAGCAACAAAATCCAAGACAATTGTATGCTCGAATCTGAAACCAGCATAGTGTGAGCCAATTAAGTGAGCATCTGTTACATCTGGCCTCAGCTACTCACTCCCAACCTTGATTGTCTTCACATGTGAAATGAAGCAATCACCCAGGTTGTGTTTTATTTAATCCTTTTTTTCCCATAAGGTAGAGATTCATACTTATTTGCAAATATTCTCCTGATAGTTGAAGCCCTCTAGATAAACATTTTTTTTGTTTTAGTTTTCATATGCAATTTGCTTTTTAAAAACCTACTTAAAAATTTAAGATTTATATGTCTAAAATATAACAAATTATTTGTATCAGGTGGCAGAATTGGGATGAAAGTCAAAGAAATTCCAATCCACAGTGACTTCTACAGTATAGAGCATTTATGACTCATACAGTAGAAATGTCCATAAGTGAATAAGGCAGCTATTCTCCATGATCCAGTTAGAACTCTGGCTCTGCTCATCTGTAATTCCTTTACTTCTTCCCTCCTCTCTGACAGCTGTTGGCAGAAACTAGGTCATCTACTTCCTCTTTCTCAATCAGGAGAAAAGAGCCTCACTTTCCACTATCCTGGTTGTGTGGCATTTTTATAAGCTGAACCAGTTATTATGGTTGGCACTGATTGGTTTATTCCTGGAGGACTAACCTGTCCTTCCCAATGTTTGGAGGCAGAAGGATGGCATACATTGTTTGTCTTATGCCAATCAGATCTCACTCACAGACTTGACAGCCTGTCCTACCTGATAGCCTGTAATCAGGGAAGGAGAAGAGGGGAAGAAAGCCATCAGTGGGAAAGTTGGGTGAGAGCTGATGCTACACAAGGAACTACCAAACACCAACTGCACCATTTTCCTTAAAAAACAAAACAAAACAACCCTACATTTTCTGTAATTCCAGTTACTTATGTGACTGAGGTGAGATGATCTTAAGTTCAAGACCAGTCTGGGCAATTTAGGAAGATGCTGCCCAAAGTAAAACAAAAAGGTCTCTAAGGATGTAGCTTAGTCTACCCTAGATCAAATCTCCATTCTGGGACAGGAAGAATTTTAATAAGCAGACATTACAGCATGTGATATTTTAGAGGGGAAAGAGACATACAAGAACAGTATTTATCTGCCTTAAAGAATAATCCTATCCTTGTTAGAGTGGTTAGAAATCTGAGTGTTCTGGCATCTGAGTCCTGGGATCTCTACAGCACCTGCATCACTTAGTCCCATGTCATTGGGTGAGTCAGTCTCCTTGTCTCAGGAAATGAAAACAACAACAACACTTACACTCCATTAGCTGAGTTAAATCTCACAACAGATGCTGCTACCCAGTCCTGTCTGTGGGCAGGGACCTCACCTGCCTTAACAGCTGCAGCCATGTAAGTGCCTGGTACAGAATAGCTGGCTGGCAAACAGTTGTGGGAAGAATGAGTGAATATATGTCCTTTCTTTCATCTCTGACTCTTACGGTGAGGTGAAGAAGAGGAAAGAGTTAAGGAAAGCGGAGGATCCTCGCAGCTGGAGTGAGCTGTTGGTGGAGAGCCAGCAGGACAATGAAGGAGGAAAGGAGTTTGGCATGGTCAGTTTAGGCTGAGTGCTGCTGGGACAGTGCAGCTGGCAGAGTCTGGAAATGAAGAGGTAGGAGTGTCTGCTGAATTCCACAGCAGGGACACTTGCTTGTTTGTTTTGGTTTTTGTGTTTTCAGCCTGAGATGCAAAGGACCAGGATGGATCCTGTGGTTCAGTAATATCTTAAAATAAAAAATCTGGGAGTTTCTCTAGGAAAAGAGAGAAAAGGAGGATTCAGAAGAAAAAGATAATAGAGGACTTAATCCAAAACATGTAAAAGCAAATGTGGGTTTTCAGGAATTTTTTCGGAGATTCTGAACAAAGGAAGAGACTGATCACTGAAGGGAAGAGGAGCAAAACTGCAGTTTCTAAATATGGGTGCTGTGCCGGCGCCATCAGTCATCCAGACATGCATGCCGTCCCCAGGACTTCCTCCTACTCGAGATTTCTGCTAACACACAGCAGAATATTGACTTCAAGAATGTGCGGGACCTGTCTATAATTCCAACCCTCTGGGAGGCTGAGACAGGAGGATTACAAATTCAAGCCCATCTCTTGAAATTTAGTAATTGAGCAAGACCCTATCACAAAATAAAAGCTATGTAAAGGGCTGGTGACGTAGGTCGTGTGAAGGTCTTGGGTTCAGTCTTCAGTCCTGCAAAACAAAACAAAAAAAATTGCTCTCAAGGTAAGCAATAAAGTTTCTCTTTGGAATATTCAGAGAAACAATATAAAAAAAAACTCATATGGGAGATATAACAAATACTGTGCACTGTTTTTCCTTTTTGCTTTAAACATTTCACTATAAGAGAGTTTCAGATTTACAGAAAACTAACAAAGCATAGTATATACAGTTGGTCTTCCATATTCTTGGATCCCCCATCTGTGGATTCAACCAACCAGGGCAAGGACAGAAAATACTGTTAAAAAATAAAATTCTGTCTTTGCTGAAAATATAATGATTTTTTTTCTATTATCAGTCTCTAAGCAATGCAATATACTGACCACATACAAAGTGTCTACTTTTATCAGATATGATAATCCAGAGATTATTTAAACTATACAAGAAGATATGTGTAGCTTACATGCAGATACCATGGCATTTTATATTAACTTGAATGTCCACAGATTTTGGTACTGGAGAATGCTGTAACCAATCTCCCAGATACATTAAGGTACAACTTACAAGGAGTTGTATATGGACAACTAGACAGGTAGTTTCCAGATACATTTTTGTGCCTGATATTAAGACTTTACATAAGTAAGATACACTGGTCACAATTAATGAACCAATAGTACTATCGGGAAGAACGTTATTAACCGAGCTCATGCCTTACTCAGATGTCTTTAGTTCTTTTTCTGTCATAGGATCCCATCCAGGATATCCCATGACATTTAGTCATCATGTCTCCTTAATTTCTGACATTTTTCAGACTTTGCTTCTTTTTGAAGATGTTGAGACTTTCGAAGAATACTGATCAGATGTTTCACAGAGCATCTCTCAGTTTGTGCTTGCTTTTCCCCATCAGACTGGGGCTCTTGATTTGCGGAAGGAAGACCACAGAAAGCAAGCACCCTTTTCATCGTATCACATCAGGGACACGTTGGTAATATGACTTGTCCCCGGATATGTCCATCTTTCCCTCCCTTTCCATACCTTGAGTGGAACCCACATGTGAAGGTAGGGAAATATGCTCCAGCTCCTTGACAGGGAAGTATCTACGCACAGACTTCAAAATTCTTTTGTATGGAAATTTGTCGACTCTCCCCATTTGTTTCTGTGTTCATTCAATGACTTATGCCAGTGTCGGGGTTGGGGGGCTGAAAGGTTATTTTTGCAGGTGAGGTCCCAAGAGAAAAGAAAGCATGCAGAACAGACATCAGTAATGACAAGCAGCATGTTTATTGTCCCTCTCATATGTACTGGCCATTATCAAGGTTTACGTTCTTGTTTGTGGTCATAACTGTGTAGCACATGCACAGCTGTCTCAGCTAAGTCATGCTTAGCTTGTGCTAAATAGCCAGGTCGTGTTCTATGTATCCTCAGATGTTCAGAGCTTTGAAGCATTCCTGTGGCTCCCCACAAACAGTATAGGTTCACTGACATTTATTTTCTGTTCTGTGTTATAGTACATCACTACATTATTTATTTTGTTCTTCAAGTCATTCCAGTTTGGAAATTGGGAGCTACTTCCATTGACTCCTATGTCCCTTTGCAATACTCCCATCAGTTTGTTCTCTGAACCCGCCCCCCCCCCAATTATTTTCTGCATCACAGGACACAGAAGGTAAAACTTGATATATTTGCCTCAGCCCTTGAATAAGTCATATTTCTCCAAAAGGTCTGGTTCTTTTTGTTGAACAACTGTATTAGAAACCATGATCAGGTCTGACTCTGCTCTTTGCTATGGAGGATCATTGGGTTTAGGCCATCTCAGGGGGAACACTTATTTTAATTATTTATTTTTTTATGCAGTACTAGGGATTGAACCCAGGACCTTTTCACTAAGCTACATCCCCAGCCCTTTTTTTCATTTTCAATTTTGAGACAAAGTCTCTCTAAATCACTAATTTTCCCAGGTTAGAGATGAATCTGTGGTCCTCCTGCCTGAGCCCTGACAGAGTACTGGGATTACAAGTGTGCTCCAGTGCCAGCGTACCTGGCTTAATGTTCCTTACTTTAACTTCCGGCTACTCAGAGGCTGAAGCAGGAGGATTACCTGAAGTCACAAGTTGGAAACCCGTCTGGGCAATATGAGACCTCACCTCAAGAACAAACAGACAAAAAGAATCTGATGTTGGTGACTTGAGTCCAACAGAGGAAAGTGGTTCTACAGAAATGGAAAAAAAAGATAGATATCTGTTCTGTAATTTACTTTCAAGTTTTCTAGATATGTAACCTCTTGAAAATTACTTAACTTTATCAAACCCAGGCATTATTATTTTTCTTTTTCTTTGTTTTTTGGTACCAGCAATTGAACTCATGACCTCATATTTGCCAGGCAAGTGCTTATGCCACTGAGCTAAACCCCAGCAGAATTATTATTTTTAAAATGTGAATATTTGAAATATATTAAAAGAAATAATATATACAAAGCATAAAATAAAGCAAAATACATGATTGAAAAAATATTAATAACTCCTTAACATAAAAGAGCCTACCATTCTTTATGCTTTTGGGACCTTTTAGGAAGAAAATACCTGCTTTAATAAATATTTTTCTCCACAGACAAAACACAATGCAAGAGAAGTTGACCTGGTTATTGATATTGTTTCCTATGAAAGAATATCTATTGAGTAAATCCACATGAGTACATGGCTATTACCACTAATTTAATATATATGAAGCTGAATTGTTTTTCCCTAAACCAAATTTTACATTAGATTTTTCCATTTATATAGAAACACAATCATATACACAAAGTATCCAGATCCAAACTCTGGCTAATACTCTTGCTTTTAAAAAAAATCAATGAAATGTTGAGCAACTGTTTTCTAAATTTTTAAAATCACTAAAGTGTTTTAGGGTTAATTTCTAAAAGAAGAAGGAAATTCAGAGCAGAATCCAATATCTATCCCTATGAGATTATTTTGGGTTCCTAATGAAATGAAATATTTAAAATTGGACATTGGAAGGTCTTTTCAGATAGAGGTAAAAAATTTTTATCGATGATATTATAAGAATTCGAGGTAAATGCTCTGCACTTATCCTTGAACTCCCAACATTTTATCCCCTAATACAAAAGATGAACTAAAAATAAACTTACCCTTCCAACAACCAAAACTCTAGTTGAATTCTTGAACATTGATTAAAGTGACTGAGTAGTATTAGTGCTCAGAGCAACCTGCCAGAAGTGTGAAGCTCCATGAATGAAAATAGCATTGTTTCCATATAAAATCTATTATTTAATTTGAAATATTTTATGTGAGAGCTATACAAGGAGACCAGACAGTATGAGCAAAACCCAAGAAAAAAAGCAGAAAATACAAATATCTCCTTAGCCCATGTTGTACGTTATAGACACAATAATGGGCACAAACATTAAAATAACTCTGAATATGTTCATTGAATTAAAAAACAATAGCAAGCTTTGGCAGAAAAGTGGAAACTATAACAACCAAATAACCTTTGGGAATTCTACAATTTAGGGATATACCAGCCAAAATATACAACTTGATGAGTTTATTTGGCAGCAGATTAGTCACACTTATATACATAACCAATGAACTGGGAGACATTCAAAACTATTGAGATAAATCACATATAATTAAAAATATGAAAATAAAATCAATATATTGGTTGTTCTATGAGAAGTTTTATAAGAATTAGACTCACAAGATGATAGAGGTAATGCAACAGAAGCAATATGTGAAGCTACATAGGCAGAATAATTGTTTTTCTAAACTGTGAAACATATTAATGCATGGAATCAAGAAGTTCTTTTGCAGTCTCTTCCTGCCAGCCCCTGCCACTGGAAGGCTGCTTCCTGCAGGTGGCCAGCAGGAGCAGGGACACACAACCCCATGCAACTATAGGCTACCATTGGAGGACCTTGCTTCCTTTGAGTAGCCATCACCCACTGGGAAAATCAGACAAACACACCTCTGTGTGCCTGCCACTGTAGCAGGAGTCCCATTGTAGACACACAGGCTGAGAGAAGCAGCCCCACCACCATGGACCCCGTGCCACCAGGGAACCCTCAGTGTAGATGCACAGGTCTGGAGAAGCCCACCCCATGCCCTGTTACCTCCCTATAAACCTGGGTCAGAGGAACTCAGGTGTCTGTCCCATTCCCCTACACAGTGGAGTGGCTGCCAATGTGGGAATTGCCTGGGACCCCACAATCAGCTTGTTGGGAGGAACCCAGGAGAATGTCAAGACAAAGAAGCAAAAAGCAATCTCAAACCTCCAGCCCACACAAAACATGTCAGTGAGATACAGTCATGGAAGAAAATGGAAGTCACACACCTGAAATCTCCAAGAGGATAGCAGCTAATGTAAAGAAATAATTTCCCAAGACTGTAAAAGTAATCAAATTAGAAATAATGTCTCAGGTAAAAGAAGAAATCATAAACATAATGAAAGAATTGCATAGCATATTTAAAGAAGACATAGATTAAATAAAAAGAGGAGCATAGAAAAATGATGGAAACCTTGAATGAACAATATAGAAAGAAATCACAGTGCATGAAGCAGACTCAAAGAGATATCCAGGAAATTAAAAAGTCAATTGAAAGCTGGCTGGCAAAACCAATTGAAAGAGACTGAAGATAGACTTTCAAACCTTGAAGACAGGATTGCAGCTAGCAGTCATGAAAGAAAAGATCTCTTAAAAATAACAAGGAAAGAAAAGGGACTTTGAGTCTGCTCAAAGACTACCCACTGTGTCCCAGACTACCCCGGGCCACAAACAGGGATGGGGCCTAAATGGGTCATGCCCAGCAACTGCCAAGCAACCAGTGGGACCAAGATTCCAGCTTTGGACCTCCACTGTGCCTTCTGGCTGAATCCCAGTGCCCAGAAAGGGACTTTGAGCCTGTTCCCAGGCAGTAAGACCAAGTGCTGCGTTAGAGACCACCCAGGGCCTCACACGGGGATGGGGGCCCAATTGGACTATGGCCAGTGACCACCAAGCAGCCAACAGGACCCAGATTCCAGCTTTGGGCCCTCACCGTGTGCTCAGGAGGAATCCCAGCCCATGGAAAGGGACTTTGAGCCTGCTCCTAGGCTGTAAGACCATGTGCAGCATACCAGACCACCCTGGGCCTCACACAGGGACGGCGGCCCAACTGGGCCATGACCAGCGACCACCAAGCAGCCAGTAGGACCCAGATTCCAGCCTCAGGCCCTGACTGCACATTCTGGTGGAATCCCAGCACATGGGAAAAAACTTGGAATTTAGCTCCCAGGTGGCGAACCTTAGACTACAACGGATTAATTGTGCCATTGTGGTGAGTACGCTCCTAAAATAGAGGTGTACAGGGGATAAATAGGGCCAGTAGTAAAACCCCCTCCAACTAACTGTAAGACTTTGGTGTGTCTGAAAGAGTGTGTGATCCCCTCCTACACACAGAAAACATCAGGCAGAGTGAAAATGACAAAACGAAAAAGCAAAATGCAGTCTCAAACATATAGTTCACCAGAAGCAAGAATAGGAGACATTGAAATAGAGGACCCCAAAAGCAACACACCGGGAATCTCTGAAAAGATAGCAAGTGAAATAAAAAAACAACTGCATCAGGCTATAGAGGAAATCAAATTAGAAGTACTCTCCCACATAAAGACAGAAATAACAACCTTAGTAAAGGAGTTGCTGAGTGCAGCTAAAGAAGAAATTGAGAAAAAGTACAGGAGCATTGGAAACTGATTGAAACATTGAATGAACAATATAGAAAATATGCAGAATTCATGAAACAAACTGAAAGAGACATCCAAGAAACAAAAAATTCTATTCAAAGTTTGCAAAACTGCTTAAATGAAGCTGAGTATAGGATTTTGGACCTTGAGGACAGGATCGCACTTAGTGATCATGAAAGGATAGAACTTTTAAAAATAACAAAGCAGCATGAAGTGACAATCCAAAAGCTTCAAGATAATGCCAAGAGCAACAATATAAGATTAATAGGCATCAGTGAAGAGGCAGGAGTCAATGCAAATGACGTAGTCAAAATATTCACAGAAGTAATAAAAGAAAATTTCCCAAACATGGGGAAAGGATCTGATATGCAGATAAATGAAGCATAGAGAATGCCAAACAGTCACAATCAACATAAATCCATACCCAGACACATAGTTAAGATCTCAGACACACAGCATAAAAACAGAATACTAAAAGCTGTTAGAGAAGAGACACAACTCACCTACCAAGGAAAGCCCATTAGAATCACAGCAGACTTTTCAGCACAAACCCTCAAGTCAAGAAGAGCTTGGAGTGAGGTATTTCAAGCCTGAAAGAAAACAAGTTTCAACCCAGACTGTTGTACCCAGAAAAACTTTCATTCAAGTTTAATGGAGAAACAAGATACTTCCATGACAAAGAACAACTGAAGAAATTCACACCCACCAAACCAATCCTAGAAAGAGTACTGAAAGACATACTACACAGAAATAAAAAATGACCACAATCCCCAAAACAACAACAGAAAGAAACCACCAGGTAGGATAAGCAATTAAATAAGGGGAAGAGCAGAAAGCAAACAACTGGAACATAACATAGAAAAGTCAAGCCAGTACATGTCAGTGATATCCATAAATGTAAATGGCCTCAATTCACCTATAAAAAGAAATAGACTGACAGAATGGATCAAGAAACATGATCCCACAATATGCTGTATGCAAGAAGCACATCTGACCCAAAAGGAAACTCATAGATTAAAAGTCAAAGCATAGAAAACTGTATTCCATGAAAAGGAACCCAGAAAAAAGCAGGGGTAACAATTCTAATTGCAGACAATGTTAATTTCAAACCTAAAATGATTAAAAGAGATAAAGAAGGTTACTACATACTTATGGAAATGTTCAAGAGGAAGAACTAACAATTATAAATATATATGCACTAAATACAGGAACACAGAACTGTGTAAGACAGACACTGATGGACACGAGAAACCAAATACACAAGAACACAATTATAACAGGAGATCTTAACAGCCCATTGTCACAAAGGGTAGATCAACTAGACAAAAAGTCAGCAAAGAAAAAACAAAACTGAATTATACCTGTGAGCAACTGGACCTAGTAGATGTTTACAGAGTATACCACCCAACCACGTCAGAATACACATTCTCAGCAGCACATGGGACATTCTCCAAAATAGACCATATATTATCCCATAAAACATTCTTAAGTAAATGCAAAGGTATTGAAATCATCCCATGCATAATATCTGACCATAGTACACTGAAATTGGAAATTAATGGCAAAAGAAATTGCAAAACCTGCATAAATACATGGAAATTAAATAACAACCTTTTGAACAACCAGTGGGCTACAGATGAAATTAAAGAAGAAAT
>PVLA01015561.1:0-24680 GCA_004027455.1 Hydrochoerus hydrochaeris
ATGGTGGTGATGGTGATGATGGTGGTGGTGGTGATGGTGGTGGTAGTGATGGTGATGGTGGTAATGGTGGATGATGGTGGTGGTGGTGGTGGTGATGGTAGTAGTGATGGTGGTGGTGGTGATGGTGGTGATAGTGATGTGGTGGTGACGGTGTAGGTGATGATAATGACGGTGGTGGTGGCAATGGTGGTGGTCTTGATGATGAGGGCTTGGGCTATATTACAAAACACAGTAAATTAAATGGTTTATACAAAACCATTTTTTTTCTCACAGACCTGGGAACTGGGAATTCTATGACCTGGGCACCAGCAGACTATGTTGGGTGATGGCCCATTTTTCCCTTGATGGCTGTCTTCTTGTATATCCTCCCATGGTGGCCTATCTTAGGCCTCTTTTGTAGGGCCCTAATCCCATTCATAAGGAATCCAGCCCAATGACCTAATCATCTCCCAAAGGCTGGCCCTCTTGGACTGTCACACTGAGGGGCTGCTCTCGGTATCGAATTTTGGGAGGTGTATTTGGGCCTCAGCAAGGGCCAGTGCCTGCTGAGGGTGGGCTTTGGTCCAGCCATTCTTGGAAGCTCCTTACCTTGGTTATTCCCACCACAAATCTCTGGCTATTGATCATCTTCCTCTTTCAAATGAGAAACCAAGAGACCTGGAGACGAAGGAACTTACTCAGGCCTCACAGTCAGCAGGTGGCCCCCACTGCTGTGGCCAGCAGGGCCCCACAGGGGGCCTCCCACCACGCCTGTGAGGTCATCCCAGCATGCATGGAGGGAGGGCATGATTTGCTTTGAGGTGGAGCTTCATGCTGAGCTCTGTCCCCCGCTGAGCCAAATTACTCACACCCCACTGGGGACTCTAGTCCTGCACATGCTAGGCAGCAGGACAGCGGAAGAGACAGGCTCTGGTAACTGGCATCATCTTCCCAGTGAGACTCTCCTGATTCCTGACCTGTGGCTCTGGGTGTCAGGTGCTAGACCCACGTCCGGAAGTGATTCTTTCCCAGGCAGAGGGCGATGTCACAGCCGCAGCTCATGTGCTGGCATGGGGTAGAGGAGCCGTGCCCAGGACCCACCTCTCCCTCCCCTCCCTCCCCTCCCTCCCCTTTCCTTGTGGTCCACTCTGGGGAAGATTGATACATCCTTGATTTTCCAATCTAGTGGTTTGTCAGCATGTTGGGTGATGCTCATAAATCAGCGTTTCCCAGTGCCAGCAGCGCACCAGCTGAAAGGAAAGATCAGCTGATCCTCTGCACTTCAAAGGCAAGAGAGAAGGAAGGCTGGGCTTCGAGACAGTGGAGGAAGCCAAGTACATAGGGTGAGATGAGCAACAGAGAGGTGCAGGGATCATGCTCAGACCACACTGCCTGCCTTGGGGTGGCATCCGCGGGCCCCGAGCACACCGGCCTAGGCACCCTGGAGGTGTGGGCTGCAGCAGATCAGCTTTCTTCCCTCGCTGTCTTGCAGACCTGGCAGGACCAAGCTTGGGCGAGAAGGTGGGCGATGGCTTCGAGGGTGCCCTGTGCTTACCAGCTCCATTCCCAGTGCACAGCGGGGGCCATGGACTTGCTGTCGGGAGCATGATGGATGGTCCCCTGCCAGCAGGTTGATGGTGCTTTAAATGCCTTCAGCCTCCAGGCTCCCAAACGCAGCCCTTTCCATGGGCCACAGTGGGCTGAGGTGGCAGTGCGTGGAGCTGGGCCTGTGTACCCACTCACTGTCCCTCCCGCCCCGCGCTGCCTGACGGAAATCTGCTCCAGAGATGCTTCCCCTGCGTGAAACCCTCCCCGCCTCCGCCCGAGAAGTTTGACTGGAACTGCACAGAGTGCCGAGGACAGCCGATGGCCCGATCAGGGCTTCCACGGTGGCCAAACCAGGGCTATGGGCTGACGGGCTGCCCTGTGGTCGCGGCGTCCCGGCCTGTCTCCGGCCGAGGGCATGCTCCTCCTGCTGCATCTGCTTACTGCACTGTACCCTCAGCGATTCCAGGCCTGCCCTTCCCGCCCGAGGAGGAGGCTCGCTTTGAGGGCACTGGCCAGGCCTTCAGCTGGAGTCCCTGCCACAGTGTCAGAGCTGCTGGACAGGTTGGGCTGGAGGCCGCTCCCTGTGGGACAGTCCCTGTGATGCTCAGGGTAACAGTCCACCTGGGCTTGGCTCTCCAAAGCATGGTGGGGGACATTTGGGCAGACAGCAGGGCAGGAGGGCTCGGGGGCGGTGTGCACGCGGGAACGATCCAGCAGCACCGGAAGGCTGCAGGAAGGGGCGGAGTCTGAGGGCTGCCCTGGCACCCTGTCCCGAGGCCCTCACACTTGCTCTCTCCAAGGGCTGTTGACTGCCCCCAGAGCTGCTGACCTCACCCCCTGGCTGTGTAGGAGCCCAGGCCACACTGCCAGGAAGGGCAGGAGCCAGGCAGAGGCCGCAGCTCTTTCTAAGAGCTCTCAGGCCTCAGGAAGCTGCCTATGCTGCCAGCGAGCCGGCTTAAAAGGCACAACTGGCTCTTGAGAGATACTTACTCCCCTTCCAAGGCAGGTTCAACATGGGGTCTCCGAAACAAGGACACCTTGTCCACAGCCAGGTGTGATTTGTCAGTCGGTTTTTTGCTACCGGCCATTTTCAAGGAATCCCACAGTTGGAACCCACACGATGCAGTTTTATAGTCCTGGGTGTGGTCACAACAGGGGCTTGTGGAGGAGGCTGCTGCCAGGGACACCGAGCAGGGCTGGCAGAAGCAGCAGGGCGCCGTGGGGGAGTGTCACCAGGCGCAGATACTGTGCTCCTGCTGAGCTGCAAGGGGCTGGACCTCACCCCTGTACGGCAGGTGCAGGATTGGGGTTCAGCCCACAGAGCTGTGTGCACCAAGGGAAGCGGATGGGGTGAGGCCACAGGCTCCTGTCCTGGAGAAAGCCCTGTGCTCGAGGCACCCAGCACCCACCTCCATGTAGCCGGTGACCCAGAACAGCCCCTGCCACCACCATGGTCACCTTCTCACGTGGCTCCAGTGGTCAGGGCCCAAGGGCCACTTCCTCACCACTACCCAGGATGGCCCAGTCACACGGGACCGACAGACACCTCCAAGGACTGCCGGACATTGGTGACCGCCTCTCCCAGAGCACGGGCTCCCAGAGACGCAGGGAGCCTGAGTCATCTGATGTCATTTGAAAGTCACACAGCACTGCAGCCACAACAGGAGGAGCAAAGAGCCCAAATCCAGCCACACACAAGGGCCAGAGGGGTGCAGAGCAGGCGGGTTCCCGCCCCACGGCGTGGAGCCCGGGAAGGAGCTTCCTCAGTTATTCACACAGTGCCCGTGAGCGCAGAGCACCCCATGGCACAGTGGCCAGAGGTCCCTACTTACAGGCTGGGGTCTTCTGACTGGGGACATAGGACCGGAAGGAAGGACCCGGACGTCCACGCTTGCCATGAAGGCCCCTCTGGCAGGATGAGGGGCAGCTCTGCCACAGCCCAGGCAGGCAGCACCCACAGCAGGACCAGCAAGGACTGTCCCATTCCCCTACCAGTGTCACAGCCATGTGACACATGGCTCCATGTGACACTGAATACTAGCAACTTGGCCAGTGGGGCCCAGGAGCTGTCCATGGTGGGCCAGCAGGCTCAGAGCAGGGCCACACCAGGGCCAGCCTCTCCCTTCGGTGGCACAGAGGCCGCACAATGACCCCAGGCTAAGGTCCAGGCGCAAGGCGAGTGTGCAGGGTGCCTAGGGCAGCAGAGAGGAGGGCCCTTCGAGGCTCCATTCAACAAGGGACATCACCATCCCCTGGGGTCCCCTGTGGCCCACGTGGCCAGGTTCTGTTCCGCCTGTGTCAGTACATTTGGGTGCACTGGCACCTGCAGCCCTTGCCTGGGGAGGCTGTGGCTGTGCCCGGCTCTGTCCCAACACCCCTGCATCTGTTCCTTCCCGTCCAGGCCTCGGGTTTCCTGCCAGGTGGCCACAGGGTCCTCATCATTTAGACAGCGGCCTCAGGGCCAAGGTGGGAGGGCCCCTGCTCAGCGCTGGTGGCACCAGGACAAACCCAGTGGCTCCATCACTGCCACGGATGGCAGAAGGTCCCTGGAGCCCTGTGGGTCCCCCAGGGTGACCCCACGACCCTGAGCACAGGGGGCATGTGAGGGCATGGGTGAGCTTGGCAGAGGGAGACGGTGCCTCTCCATGGTGGTGTTTCCATGGCGCAGGGCGCATCTGTGAGGAAAGGAGGTCACCACCAGCCAGCACGCTCTCCCTCCCGCGGGGAAGGGCCAGAACCTCAGAGGACATGGACACCCCTGCATCTGTTCCTTCCCGTCCAGGCCTCGGGACGTACCTCCATGGGATCCCATAGGCACTGCTGGCCAGGCCTGTAAGGTCAGGTGCGCGGCCTCACCACTGTCCTCTTGCTACTGTGACCACCTCGCATCCAGCTGGCAGTGGAGCCCAAGCTGGGTAAAGGCTCAAGGACCCTGGAGAGTGAGATCCTGCCAGGAGGGTCTTGGCTGGGGGTCAAGGACACCCGGTGGCTGCGACCTGTGATGCTGAGGCAGAGGGCAGAGGTGAGCGCTGGCAGAGGGCAGAGGTGAGCGCTGGCACAGGGCGGCCCAGCCTACCTGGCCAGGACCCTGGTCAGGAGCATGGGGCCCCTTGGAGCTTGGCATGGTCCCCTCCTCTCCTGCTGTCTCCTCTGCAAAGCAACTGGCCGTGTGTCCGGGCTCCTGCTCCCCTCACTGCTGCGTTCCGGAGGCCCAGGTGGCCCTGGCTCTGGCCTCCTGGCTCTGGCCTCTGCTCTGTCGTCACAGGGCCGTCCCTGGGTGTGTCCCTGTGTGTCTCTCTCCTCATGGGGTCAGCAGAGATTGGGGCCCCGCCTGCATGGCCTCATCTCCAGGTACGTCAGCGCAGACCCCATTTCCAGGCGCTGGCTGGCATTGGGGTTCCAGCCTCTCTTTCGGGGGACCCAGTGTCACCCACAGCAAGCATGGCTGCTGACTCCATTGGGCTTTTAAGACATGAGAGTGGCGGGAGATGACTGGGTCTCTCCTCTGTGGTCTGGGCATCCTGGGTGGGGTGGGGTGGGGCGCCAGTGCCCAGGCCCCCCCACCTCCACACAGCTGGGCACCCGGTCAGCCGCACCCAGCCTGCTCCCGTCTCCCCAGGGAGCCCTGGAGGGAGGAGGTAGAGGAGAGGGCAGACCTTCTGGAGGCTCCAAACCTCCATGGGATCCTGCCCAATGGACAAGTGGGAGAGTCCCTTTCAGCGGGCTCAGGCTGCCTCAGCCAGAGCTAGGGTCACTCTGGAAGGTCCCAGCTGTCCTCACCACTGCCCCACCAAACCACAGAGCCCTTGGAAGTGGGGTTGTGGGCTTCAGGCTGCACTGCAGAGCTAGGTCCCCCAGGACAGAAGGCAGAGCCATTTGCCAGAGCAGGCGCTGGCAGCCAGGCTGTGGGCATCAAGGAAGTTGGTGAGCTCAGTGCCGCAGCGGCCAAGAGGGGCTGAGATGCTCCAGTTTGGGGGTTCACGATGCAGAGCGCAGTGGGCACTGCAGGGAGCCTGTCTTCCTGAGGTCCCCAAAAGCCCCGCCTTCCCTGCTCCAGAGGCACTGGAAGCTCCTTGCCACAAGAACCCACAGGAGCTGATTATTTAAGAAAATAATTGGCAAATGAGGCAAATAATATCTTAAGATGTGACCTCAAACCGCAGGCGGAGCCGCCCAGGGAAAGCCGCTGGCGCCTCGCAGCCGAGGTCTCCCACACCTGCAGAAGGGGCCGGAGAGCCCTGGGCACAGCCGGCCGGGCAGAGCTGGCCAGGTGGGCCCCGCCGCTCTTTCCCAGGTCCTGGTCCTGTGCTCACACGTCCTTCAGGGCCTGGCATGGGCAGTGCAGCGGCTTCCACGGCGCTGAGCTTCATGGGAGGAGACTGCAGGTGGGGCAGAGCCCCAGGGGGACTCAGGCCTCCTCGCGAAAACTGCGGGTGCCCCTGGCCCCACCGCAATGAGGTGTTGGGGACGCTCTGTCTCCTCAGACGCCTTGAGGAGGAAGCCGGCTTTTCTGAGCCGAGGTGGGGAGAGGCAGAGCGCTCGGTTGCTCGGAGCCAGGGAAAGTGATGGATTTAACAGCTCTGGAAAGAGGTCCTGAGAACCGAGGAAAGTCGGCGGGGGTGAGGCCAGCATGGGAAACGTTCCTAGTGGGAGTGGAGGGCTTGGGAGCCACGGAGAGTCCCGGGGGAGGGCAGCCTGGGGCAGGGCAGCTCTGGAGCCGACCTGAGCCCCCGCCCAGGTGGCAGAGGTACTGGCCGGGCCGGGCTGGGCCCCAGCCTTTTCCGTGGTCTCCGCCTGGTGCTGGGCTGCGGCATTAGGAAAAGCTGAGCAGGTTGGCGCCGGCTCCCACACATCCAGCCTTGGTGTTTTTCCTCAACAGCAGCGTGGAGCCGGGAGCCTAGGGCTGCGGCAAGGCCCAATGGAGGGTGTCGACCCTCCCAGGCGGGGCGGGGTCCCCAGAGCTAGACACTCGCAGTCCCTGCTCCTGCCCCTTCTGGGGCTGGAACCTGGGAGGGGACGTGGCCACTGCCACCGCCATCGTCATGGAAGCTGCCGATCTGCAAGCCCTGTCAGCTCCTATGGTCCCCCTGTGGCCCCCGTCCTCGCCCCTTTGTGCTAGGAGCTGGTGACCTCCAGGTCCCCTGACCCCTGGCTTCCTTTCTCACAAACCCCGAGCCTGCGGCGGGCACGGCCAGCACCCCTTTTTTCTGAGGTACTGGGGACTGAACTCAGGAGCAATGGGCTCCATACCCCTGGCCCTCTCCCCCCACAAGACCGCCGATGACCCCGAGAGCCTTCTCACTCCCGGTCCTCAGCACCCTTTTGCACACAGGGTCACACGGTCAGGCCAGGGCCACGTCTCAGGCCATTGCTGAGCCTGCAACAGCCCTGAGGAGGCGTCTCCAAGCTGTGCTGAGCATAGACAAAGCTCAGCTTCTGGGTGTGCAGGTGATTTCGCAGCTCTGCAGGCCTGGGCCGGGTGGCGGTGTCTCCGTACACAGGAACCGGCCTCTCCTCGGCGTGCGTCTCACCCGCATCTCTGTGCCGTCCAGTGATCTAAACCCACGGTACCACTGTGCATTCGATGTCACACTGCCCTGGTCTTGGTGGCCAGCACCCTGCCGGTCCCTGCTGTCCTTTCCTGGCCCCTCGAGGCAGCCCTGCAGCTGGTGCTCCTTACCTGGTTTCCACGAAACCTCGCCCCGGGCGGGAGGGCGTGTGTGGGCCAGCGGGTGCCACACACACAGGCAGCACACACAGCACCCCAGAGCCAGGGCTCTGCCCAAGCCTCCAGTCCCGCCCAGACTCCCGCAGGAGCCTTGCATCCTCACCCTCCGCGCGCCCCTTGTGTCCCCAGCGAGGTACACGGGAGGCCTCCCGGAGCCGCTCAGCCCGACCAGATGCACCGAGCCCCTGAGGTGCAGTGGAGCCACGCACGGGAACACGGCCAGGTCCCCGTCCCCACCGCCTTCCATGGGGAGCCTCTGCCCCGCACTGTCTGAGTGCGTGCACCACTAGCAGGGCTCTCCACACCGCTCCCCGTGCCGCTGCCCCTCCCCGGTGGCGTCGCCCCTGGAGCCCCCTCAGCCCTGGCTGGCTCTGTGTGTCTTTTTGTCCTTATCCCAGAGTGGTTTCTGTGTGTTTCCCCGTGCAGCATGCGCTAGAGACCACTCCACACGCTTCTGCCAGGGTTTCCTTGCTCTTCTTCGTGGTTGCGAAGTTCTCCAGGGCGCACAAAGAGCAATCGCCCTCTTACCCGCCCTGGGGCATGTTGGTGGCCTGCACTATTTCACCACTGTAAACAGAACTGCAGCGACTAACTGCATCTCCGCACTCCTGCCACATCAGAGGCAGCTCAGTGTGACTGCTGGCGCCGGCCTGTTGCTCCGAGCTGAGTCTCTCCAGCTCCACACAGTGGAAGGGTGTCCACGCACGCACATGTCCTGTCTGCACATCGGTCCCAGGATGCTGGACAACCTTGTGTGTGTGCGAGGGCCAGGTCTGGCTTTCAGCAAATTATTCTTCCTCATCTTTTCTCATTTTCCTTCTGATCATCTCAGTTTCTAGTGAACCCCTCTCTAAGTGCTCACAGGCTGTCGGGCTACTCCACTCACTCCGGGCACTGCTGCCCTCGGGTCCTGGCCCGAGTGACCCAGGCCGCCTGCCTGCCCCACTGGTTCTCCCTTGCCACCCCCTGGCGTCTCCATACCTGTCTTCCCAGACAGACGCCAAGGGCAGCTGGGCCTGCGGTCTTTGGTCTTTGGTCTTTGTCTTAACCCTGTGAGCCAGTTTCAGGAGGGCTGGCTCCTGTGGTCCCAGCCGCCCATCTCCTGTCGTGTCTCAGAGCTAAGTCTTTTCCAGGTTCCTCTGCATCCACATCGCTTGTTATGGTTCCCTAGATGCTGGCTGTGCTGGTCGGGGAAGCTCCTTCCGTCCCGTGCTAGAGAGAGGCTCCGGACTCTGCCATTGGGGCTGTCCCCTGTGCGGACTCCAAGGACGCAGATGGGGAAGGGCGGCCCACGGCAGGCATGGGGTTGCCTGATTCTGGGTCCTCGGGGTCTCCGCACCACCAGGAGTCAGAGGGCCCAGGTGGGCGGCAGGAGAGAAAGCAGGGCTGAGGGCGAGGCACCCTTCCTGTCTTTGAGCACCTGGTGACCCCCTCCTGTGCCCTGAGTGTGGCCTCCAGGCTCTACAGTGTCCCCTGCACAGGTGTGGAGTGGGCAAGGGCAGGGGCAATATCCACCTGGGGAATGGTCACCACCTTCCTCGCGGAGCCAGGACCCTCAGCTGAGGGGCTCCTGGTGCCCCCTGAGGGCAGCCACTGATCACCGCCTGCCGGCTGAGAGTTTGCAGACCAGGTGTCCGGGAAGGAAGAGGCCAGGAGTGTCCCTGTGGTGACCCAGCCTTCTCCCTCCTGGCCTGGGGCCTCCTGCTAGGTGACTTCGGTGTAGGGGCGTGGCATTTCTGTGGCTGGCCCCTCCCTCTCATCAGGAGGCCCTCGCCATCTCTGGAACACCCTCGTTTTAAACTTTCATTTACTGAATGCTAGCGAAGCCCTTATTGTTTAAGTGGCATTTGATCTATGTTTCTGTCTTGCAGACTCATAATTTATATATGTCTCTTAAAATCAGAACACGGCATATATTGATTTTTTAGCCTAGCGTCCAATGATCTTGGTCATTACAACATCTGTTTGCACTTGTTATCATTATTAAAGTATAAGTAATTGTAAGTAGTATTTATGTCTACCATGATGTATTGTTTCTATTTGAAATACCTTGCTTATGGTCCCCTTTCTCTCATTTCTTACCTTTCTTTGTAAAAATCTTTTCTTGCTCTATCACTTCCCCGTATTGATTTTTACTAGTCTCTCATGCCCACCACGGAGGGTGAAACTGGCTTGCTACGGTCCAGAGCAGAGCCTTGGCCCCTCCTGGAGAGCGGCGAACTCCTCAGATGTGAATGCTGCTGCTTTTTGGGTTCTGTGGTTCTGAACTTCAGACCCAATTACACTGCACCCTAGTGGCCCCTCTCACCGTCCTCCGCACAGCTGGAGATGGGGAGCTGCTGGTGGGCTCAGCCCGAGCCTGCTCTGCCCACGCTTCCCTCCAGCCCAGTCCCCGCCCTTGCGATGCTTCTCTGGTGCGGTGTTTGTGGCCCCAGAGCCCCGCGCTTTGCTCCATCCTTGTCTCAAGGAAGTTTCTGCCTGGGCTGTGGACCCCGCCTCTTGGTCATTGCTGCCCAGCCGGGTTTCGCAGACGCTGGCACTCGGGCTGGCCCTGCTTCTTTGCAGGCAGCACCTGAGACTTTGTCCCGGATTTCAGGATCTGAATGTGGGGCCTGAGTGTGACAGAAGCGTTTGCCATGCGTCTGATTTATGGGCTGCAGAGGGCCGAGCTCTCTCATTTTCTTTCCAAGCCTTTCTCTGCTGTAGTCCCTGCCCCTCCTCCTGGGATGCCAGCTCCGTGTGCTGACCTTGACCCAGCCCCTCTGTCTCTGCCATTTACTCTGTATTTTTCATGACTGTCTCTCTTGCTTCCCCTGGGACTGTCCCTTTATCCTCACTTGTGTCTGGTTTCGTCTTTCACAATGTGTGACCTGAGCTCTCCCTGTCAAGTGTTGTTTTTTCTCTGGAATTTCTCTAGAATTTCTCCTTGTCCCCTGCTTCCTTGGCCCACTCAGTGGGTTTCTTTTGAGGCCCTGTCTGTGAGTCCTGCTGTCTGTTCCCCTCGGGTCTGTGGCCAAGTTCTGTGTTTCCTCTCGGTTCTCAGATGTGTGGTCCTGTCTTTTGCATGACAGGTGACTGAGCATGGTGTGGAGACTTCACTGGGTGCTGCTCTCCCCCGAGTCTGCCCTTCCTCTGCACTGGGATGAAGGAGTAGCACAGCTCCTAACGCCAGGCCACTCCCTCGGGAAGCTAGGAATGCCTGTGACCTGACAGATGTCACTCCTCGCCATGGTGCAAACCCTGGAAAGTTGCTTGTGGGAAAACTCGTGGAGCCGGGACAGCCTGGGGGTGACTAACAGGGGGATAGTACTGTGGGTCCTCACTGTGAGGAGATGGCTCTTGTCCCACTGTGTGTGCTGGAAGCAGATGGCACCAGGGAGAGGGTGTGACCACGCTATCCCCTGGGGACCAGGGTGGCTGGGATCCCAGCCAGTGCTTACTGAGACACACAGTTGATTGGCTTCACCAAGTCCTCATTGTAACCCCAAAGCTGCCACTATCTGTCCTACTTCTGGGTGAGGCAGGGAAGTGGGAAAGACCGCATGCCGGCAGGGTGACAGGTGGGCACCACAGCACAGACCTCAGTGTGGGCAGCTCACCCAGGCCGCCCAGCCTGCCCAGCCCTCTCCCACCTGCTTGGCCCCCACCTCCAGCCCCTCGCTAAGGTGCAGCTCCCTCAAACCCCAGACACTGGTTTCTCCATGCTTTTGCACAGGGCAGCTCACCTGTCCCCATTGTCCCAACCAGCCTGCTTGCGTCCAGCCCCACAGTGCAAGGATGGTCCTTGGTATCCCAGGAGGTGACAGGAGCCAGACTTTGCAGAGGCCACCGTCCTGTGTGAGGTGGCATGTGACTCAGGTGCCAGGTATGGCACAAGGCGCCACAGAAGATGGGCACCGAGGACGATCTCTTGGCCGGCCACAGAGCCACAGCCCAGCCCGTCCTGCCGAGATTCTCTCCACACCAGGCCAGAAAGCTGCTTCCCACAGTCGTCCGGAGCTCTAGTGAGATAGGAGAGGAGCAGAGGAAATGCTTTGTCCCTTGTAAAGCGCTGTCCCTGGCTATTTTCTCACGCTGGCTGCTGTGTTTCCTCCCCATCCAGCTGAGGTCTCACTGTCACGCGGGGCCCCAGACAGGCGCTGCCAAGGGGCGAGAATGCTGTGTGGGAGCGATGCCGTCATGTGTTGCCCCCAACCCCAGCGTGGTCCAGCCTTCCACGTCCAGTGCAGAGGACGGTGGGCTGGGGGCTGCAAACACTGGACATGCCAACCCACAGCTCAGGGACTCTGGTTGGAGTGGATGGCCCCTTCCTGCCCCCCCAGGCCTGGGCCTCCACACGACCCTCGGCTGCCTCTGTGGTGCACGCCGCCCTTCTCCCTGTCCGTCTTGTCTCAGGACACTTGTCCTTGAGTTGAAGCTCTTCCTAACCCACGAGACCTAGTCTGCACACATTTCAGCGCCCCTCCAAGGCTCTTTCCAGCTTGGCCTGGGCCCCCCCCCGTATCCCGGGGGCCTCCGTACCCCATGCACTGGGCCTCAGACTCCCCAGATGAGATCCACAGTGAGCCATGTGCCTTCCCAGCCCCCTGCACACACCTCACGCCCCCCGGGACCATGGCCCGACCCGGTCCTCACTGCGAGGGAGTGTGGTGGCATCCCCTGCTCTCTACTCCCAATTCTCCAGCACTGGGTGTCAAGTCACAGGTACCAGGCTCCTTCTGCTGGGGCCATCTCGGAGCACACCGTCCCGAAGGAGGCTGGAGACCTCCCAAAAAGGTAGACCCCATGCGTCTGCGGCAGAGAGGTCTACAGCAGGCTGGCACGCGGGGCCCTGGCAGAAGAGGCCGAGCGGCTCACGGAGTATCCGCATCACTACCAACCTCCAGCCTTTGAACTGCAGTGAGAACAGGACTGGAGATGCAGAAACAGAGGCCAAGAAGGGGGACCTGGGGACATGGCCGCACCCAGGCCTGAGCAGAGCAGGTCCCATCCACGGGGCCAGGGGTGGACGCTAAGAAGTGAACAGTGGACAGAGTTTGGCTCACGTTTAATCATTTGCTCTGTTCGCCCCTTCATTGGCAACGCAAATTGTTTTCCTTGGATGAAAAGAGCGATGTTCGCCTGTCTTTGCTCGGAAGCAACAATAAACAAAGCCGGGGCCGCCCGTTGCTCCCTGTGCAGCGGTCGGATGGGAGCCAACACGTCCTGGAGATGGAGGTGGACACTGAGCAGGAGCCGGGGGAAGCGGAGGGAAGCAGGACTCTGGTTCGGAGAGCCCACAGTTGCATATGACACTGACCTGCCCTGGTGCCTGGGCCTGGTGTGGGTGAGGCACGATGCCAGCCTCGGGCTTGAACTGGGCCGGGGGCCTGGAGCTCGTGGGTGAGCCACTCCTCCTGGCCTTCCGCGTGGGTCCCAGTCTCACAGCCTGCACAGGAGGGTGGCCCTTGTTGAGTCCTGCACCCCACAGGCCCTCACTCAGATGCCCCAGGAAAGTTGTTCCCTGGGTGTGGGCCACAGCTCTCGAGTGACCGGCACCCGTCTGCAAGGAGCCCAAGCTCTGGGAGGACACAGGCGGGAGGCATCGGGGTCAGGGCGGAAGCCAGGCACTGGGCCGGTCAGTTGCATAGTGGCCTTGCTGAGGCTGTCACCTGTGAGCCAGAGGGTGGTGGCGTTTGGCTTGGGGTCCCCCTCTTCCCAGCTTTGTGTGCACGTTCTCCCGTGAGCACTCTCCTTCCAACTTGGAGAGGAGCCTGGGCTTCTGGGTCACACCCAAGGCTGCCCAGGGTGAGGCACAGGCTGGGCTATGACTTCCTGTGCCCCAGATCCCTGCAGGTGGTGCAGGTGGCATCCCTGCCACCCAGCCCCAGACGCAGGGCTGGCAGCACCCAGACACCCTTGTTCCCTCTCTCACAGGGTCACCTGTGCTCCCAGCAATGATTTCCAGGCTGACACCTTGGGCCATTGTGGTCCTGGGTCCTGGAAGCCACAGGCACCAGTGACACCTTTGCTCCTGGCATCCACCTGGCTCTTGCTTGGGATCCTGGGAGCCACAATGCCACGTGGTGCCCTGTTGCTCTGTTTTAAAGAAAGAGCAAGGGGATTACACTGGAAGGATGGTGGAGGAAGAGCAGGGGGAGGATTCCCTTGGTCCCAGGAAATCTCCTGAGAAGAGGAGGGCTTACTAAGCCCTAGAAGCCACCCAGGCAAAGCAGCACATTTGGCACAGGAGAGGAAGGTAAAAGAGGTCAGATCAGAGTGACTGGAATCGTTCTTTCATGCTTCCTGGTGAGGGCAGCATGACAGGGCGCGCATGAGGTGGCTAGAAGTGAAAACTTCGGAAGCGCTGCTGAACGTCCCTTGGGCTTTGCTGTCCTTGGCCGGAGCATTAACGGGGGGAGTTTACTGCCTCAGAAGACCATTGCAGGACTGCACCCGAGGAAGCAGTCACCCCAAACCTGCAAAATGCGTGGACAGTGGGGCCTTGCAGGACCTGGGCATTTCCAAATCTGAAGTCATTTTGGAACTGGACAGGCCAGGGCCAAGAATGAGACCTTCTCCTGATGGATGACACTGCGAGCAAGGACGCAGGGGCGGGTTTGATGTCATTTCCTCATTCATGAAATCGCCTTCCCCGGGCGCGTCACCAGGAGACGCCTCCTTCTCACGTGCTGTGCACGTCTCTGTGGCTGGCAGGCCACAGGAACAGCCTGGGCTCCCTCACAGAGGAGAACTCGCCTGGCTTCGGGGTGACCACATCTACCAGCTCATCCGCCGGCTGAACTAGCTCCAGAATATTGAGATGCAGGCTTGGAAGCAGGCTTTTGTTTTTGGAACTGTTGTCAAGTGTCTTTGGAGAAGGTGACTTTCTGCCTGCAGAGGCCAGAAGCAGCAGTCAGGGAAGGAGCAGGTGCTGGTCACGGCAGGTGCCTCACCCAGCGCCCAGGGTGAGGAAAAGTCTCACTGTCTTCCATGTGGTTGAACCGCTGCTGAGGTCCCCACGAGCCTCGGGCAGAGCCGTCTGTGCTGCTGTGTCTTCCGCCCTGGTGTTTGGTGTTGGCGAATGATCCAGGGCCCGAGCTCCCCCGAATTGTAGCTGTGGACCCAGCCCAGAGGCCTACGTGAGTCTGGGCCCCTGGGCTTTCTTTTGAGAAGAACTGCAATTCAGTTACAAGGATAAGGGAGGGGAAAAAGAAAGAAAAAGCGAACAAGAAACAGCAAGAGGTGTGGCTGAATCTACCCAGTGCCCGCCTCTGCACCCAACTCTGGCCCTGTTCTTTACCGCCTTTCCTGCACCCGGGTGGTTTGGGTAAATGTGCCCCTTTCTGAGGAGGGACTGAGGCAGGCGGAGAGGGGCATTTGTGGAGAGAGGGGGTCATTTTTCAGGAGATGACTCTTAGGGCAGGAAGGGTCCAGGCCGCACTCTCGGCTCCGATTCCTGAACCCCAGGGGGACAGCGTTAGGTGGGGTGCTTTGAGGGGAGATAGGTGAGTCTTTGGGGGCAGGGTCAGTGCCATTTTAAGAGGCGCCCCAGAGTGCTTCCTGCCTCTTCCACCCCAAGAGGAGAAGGTGCACAAGTGGGTAGAAAGTGGGTCTCCCTAGACACAGCACCCATGGTCCCCAGGGTATGAGGACGTCCCTGGGTTCTGAGCTGCCGGCCTGGTGTTTGCTGAAGGCCTGAGGTGCGCAGACCCTGCAAAGCCTCAAGGTCTCTGATACAGCGGGGTTCCCTGTGGTTGGGGACGCTGGGCTGGTCACCATGAACCTGTACCCTCGGGCCTGTCACGCAGCAGGGGCAGGCAGGTTGCAAACGCCTCCCTCTCAAAGTCCTGCTGTTTCAAGTGGTCATTTAAGGCTGACTCGTGTCCCCAAAGGACTGGTCCAAGTCCCACCTCCGTACCCCTGGTAGCAGCAGCCTGCGGGAAACAAACTCTGCAGACAGAACCCTGAGGGAGGCTCTTGGGGGATCCTAAAGGGTGGGAAGAGGCCACAGAGGAGGCAGCAGCCAGAGCATTGGCCCAGTTGGATCCGAGAGCCCCTGGGCAGGCCCCAGCAGGGCAGAGGTGGAGGCCCCACAGACACAGTGCTGCGTCCTGCCTGGCCAGGGCACCCGGCCTGCTGTGCACCTCCGCCCCGTGCAGAGACCCTTCTCGCCTCTGTCGGGTGGGGGACTCGAGGTCTATGCCTTCCTGCTCCTGGCCCAGGCAGCCCCCGCTAAATGTCCCCTGCTGCCAGGGATGGTGGCCCATGCCTGCCCTGCAGACACTCCGGAGGCTGAGGCAGGAGGATCAGTGAATGACTGAGACCAGCCTGGGCTCTATAGTAAGACCTTGTCTCAAAAAAGAATCAGTAAGTAAAATGTCTGCCAGAACTGGCGCTCAGAGCTGGGGCTTTGGCCAGGACTGGATCACGAGGTCTCAGTTCATAGCAGGCTGGCTGATGGGTCCTGACTTGGTGGCGTTGCTGTGGGGTGAGAGACTGAGGAGACAGGAGGCGGATGGAGAGCTCAGGTGCGGCTTGGGGCTGCCAGGGAGGAGGCTCCCGACTGCGCCCCTCTGCTCTGCTTCCTGCTGCAGAGGCTGAGCAGACCCTCCAAGCTGTGACCCCCAAAGGGCAGGGCAGGGCTAACCCCCAGGGCTCCCAGAAGATGGGGTTGGCACTGTGGATGCCCAGGGACCCTCCAGGCCCCTCCCAGCCCCGGTGACCCAGGCATCCTCCAGGCACTCAGTTTGTGTGGTGCTGTCACTTCCTCCTGGGTCTCCTCATGACTCTGTTCTCCTACAGGGACCCTAGATGTTGGGCTGAGGGTCCCCAATCCAGTGTGATCTCACCCAAACTCAACTCCGTCTGCAGAAACCTGTCCCCAGGTAAGACCACATCCCCAGGACCCAGCTGGGCAGGGTTTTGGAGAACACTGCTCAGCTCTCTAGGAGAGCGCAGGCTTGGGAGAGACTGACTCTGTACCTGACCCACCACCTGTACCTGTGTGACCTGGACAGCTCCTCAGTGTTGGGGGCAGTGCCCAGGCCACATATGTGGACAGGATGGGCCACGCACACAGAACTTCCCTGTGATGGGACCTGGCCCCTGTCCTGGGGCCTTACTGCCCTGTCTGTAGAATGGGGTGCCACTCCTGCCCCCAGGGTCATCATGGGACTCCAGAGACAATCCCTGTCATGGCCCTGTCCCAGCAGAGGACCCAGCCACTGAGAAATCCCTGCCTCCTGCCAAGAGAATTCTTGGGGAAGAATTCTCCCAGGAGGACATCCATCCCCCAGAGGACGCTGGAGGCTCACCCTGCGCTCTCGAAAAGTGGCAACTTCTGGTTTGTGACGCCATGTTCTCATCTTTAAAATTTTGAAAATATTTAAAAGGACATAAAGAGCAGAAAGACACCCAAAGGCAAGCACTTTGCTCGTGCTTCGGTGCGTCCGCTCTGGGTCTTCCCGCCCCTGTGCCCGACCTGGAAGGGTTTCCACACAGCTCACGGAGGCTGCGGGGCCGGACATCCTGCTGGCCTCGCCTCCAGGGTGTGCTGGGAGCCCTCTGCCCCGCCGCCGCTGCTGTGCTGGGTACACGGCCTGAGACCCTGGCGTGAGCACTGACCCTAAGGCAGCTGGGCTGAGCTGGGGTGGGGGAGGCAGCTGGCAGCACCCATGTCCACATCAGCCGCCCCGCCGCAGCTGAACATCTGGTCCATGGTCAGGAGCAGTGCTGACCGTCCTGCCCAGGCCCTTCAGCCTTCTCTGACATTTCAAGCATTAAGCAGTTGATTTGGCATCTCATGAAAATGAATCAAAATCAACCAAAAGGAAAATAAAAACATCAAAGCAGAATAGAGATAAACTGTTATAAGTGTGTTCACCAATTTCCCAACTTTTTCTTGAGGAGACCTGGCCACGGGCTCTGCCCAGCATCTGAGCACGGTGCCCTGCAGGCCTCAGCATGGGCCCTCCCAAGGAGTGGCCGCTCCTCGGAGACCGGCAGCCGGGGATCTGTGACAATTTGGAGGGTGAGAGGCAGCAGGCAGCCAGAGCACCTATGGGCCGAACCCACCGTGACCCACAGTCCCGGCCCCACCACCAGCTCCACAATGTACCGTCACCTCCCACGGTCGTCTGAGGGTTCTGCGTGGGGCTCCGAGAACTCGGCTGTCTGAGTCGTCCTGGACTGGTCGGTGGCTGCAGCCAGGCAGGCCTTGGAGCCACCGCCCGCAGATCTTGAACAAGCCGGTGTGACCCTCTCCGCAGCTCTGTGGCCATCAGTGCCTACAGCCTGTCTCCAGGGTCTGGCCACATCACACACAGGCGCCCAAGCGCTGGTGACCGAAGCCAGGAGCGGAGACGGACATGGCTGTCTGGGGTCTGGCAGCTGAGGAGGGCCAGTTACCACCTCACGCCAAGTATGGGTGGCTGGTTGCCAGCTGCCCCCAGCCCTGGCCCCTGCCCATGGCCAGAGCCGCAGAGCTGGCTCTGCCGAGCCACCGTCTGCTGTGTCCAGCCGTTCAAGGCCAGGGCTTCTGAAAGACTCCCTGTTCCTCGGGGCTGAGGCTGCGGCTGAGGCTGGGAGCCGGGATGCACCTGGGCTTCCTGGAGCCATGGCATGGCCTTCAGCAGCGGGTGGCGCGCCAGGCCCAGGGTGTGTTGCGCCTGTCCCTGGCCTGCACCCCCAAGCAGGAGTCTGGATCCCTCCTGAGGCCCGGAGCTGCCTGGGAACCAGGAGCTGGCTCCCCTCTTCCTGCCCCGGTCCTGGAGTTGCTTAGGAATTGCTTGTGGAAATTCAGTCTCAGCCACCTTGGATGGAGCTGCCCGGGACCTGGGGACACCGTGCCTCATTCAGGTTTCTGCAGGAGGCCGGCTGTGTGCCCAGACTTCCAAACACACGGCAGGTGGATGGAGACATCTGATGGGGACCCGTGTGTCTCCCTGCCCTCCGCGGGGTCGGCAGGTCTCTGGGGCTGCTCTGCACTGGCTGGGCTGTGCCCAGGGGGTTGGGAGCAGAGGGACACGGCCGGGCATCCAGGCGCCCTCCTCACTGGTGAGCACTCACCTGGCATCTTTACCTCAGACATGCTCCCTTTCAAACTCTGCCGCTTTGAGCGTCAGTTTGGGGATTTGACCCATTTGTAAGTGAGTTGTCTGTGTGCGGTTTCTGTTGTGAAATTTTGCTGTTTAAATACTTTTGAAAACATGACATTATCTTCTGCCTATTCGAATGAGCTCACTGGCTTAGGGGGGCCGTGGACACTGGCTGATTTGGAGGTCTCGTGGCTGAGGGACCCAGAGGAGGACCGCAGGTGGCAGGCCAGATGTCCACACCCATGAAGGATGGGCTGATCTTCTGAAGCCAGCATCGGGCAGCGCGCAGGCCCGGCAGCCTTGTCCTCCATCGCAGGCAGCCAGGTGACTGAGGGACTTGGGGCCTGCAGCAGCACCAGCTTTATTGGAGCCAGGGAGGAGGCGGGGGAGCAGGTGGCCCTCTGCTCCAAGGGAAGCTGGGGGAGTCCCAGGCTGAGGCTGGTCTCCCACCCTTACCTCTCCACAGCTCGGGCCACGCCCGGCCACGAGTCAGCTTAAGTTGGTCTCTGAGGTGACCAAGGGCCACGTGGGTGCAGGGCAGGGCCTTCTCACTCTGCACTTGTCCCTCAAGTGCTCGAGCAACCCCTCGCCCTGAGGTTCAGGCTGTGGTCGTCAGCTGCACGCTCCTCCTGTGCATGCCTGTACGGAGCCCGCTTTGAGCGCCATCTCTCTCCTCTTATACAGGTCCCTCCTCTGGTCCATCTCTGGCCAAGGTTGGCTTCAGAGGGACCCTCATACCCCACTTCTGCCCTCCTGAGCCTCTCCTGTGGGTTGTCACCACCCTTCCCTGCCCCGACACGCAGGGGATCCCAGGCAGGGTGGCCACAGACCCAGCCTCAGGCTGTGTGCCCGCTTCTCTCCTGGGCTGATCCCAGGCCTAAGTCTCGCTTCCTGCAGCAGCAAATCTGCACCAGAGCCAGCTGCACAGCAGGCTGGAAGCCTCGCTGCTCTGATCGGTGCTGTGGCGGGGTCGGAGTGGGGGCTGGGCCCCAGGGGCCTTCCCACCATCCCCCGGGTGTTTATAGCTCACCTGGGTGGGGAAAGACCCTGCACTTCCTCCCCAGGACCTGCCAGGGTCCTGCCTGGCCACGGCGCTGCCCCTCCTTCCGTCTCACCTTCGCCGACTTTATTCTTAGAGCAGTTCTGGCTTCCGGAAAATGGGGCAGGCTGTGCAGCCGTGAGCAGAGCGCGCTCCGCCCCGTCCTCCCACCTCCTGGGGCGTGTGCGTGGTGGACGCAGACCGGGCTGTGGGGCCCGGCTACAGGTCCTGGTCGGGGTGCTCCTCTGCCTGGAGTCCAGGGCTCCTCTGGCCAGGCATCCCCAGCTGGGGCACTTTGCAGCCCCACTCCCAGAGCGGCGCCCGCATTGTTCCGTGGCCTCCTTAGGAGGCTTCACCCCTCTGCAGAGCGGCTCAGCTTCTCTGTGTGAGTGGACTTTGTTTTGTTTTGTCTTACATGGCTCCATAGCTCGTTTCCACTTAGCACTGAGTGGCCTCCGGGATGGACCGATTTATTTATCCACTCACCTTTCCAGGGCGTCCTTGTTGGTGATCATGAATCCATCCACGCATCCTCCATTGGCCCCTTGGTGGCCCTCCAAACTGGGCATGGCGGGGGCAGGATGACACCCTGTCCCGTCACACGCCCAGGGGCGCCCACTCCAAGCGGGGACCTGTGTTCACTGGACTGGGTAGCAGAAGAGAGGCAGGAAAGAGGGCTCAGTCCTGAGGTCCCATTGAGGGAGACAGGGAGGCACAGAGGGACACAGGGCCCCCCGACTGTCTGGGGACAGAGGATGGGGGCTCTGAAGCATCTCCTGGTGCCCCAAGAAGGTGCCAGACTTCCTGGCTTTCAGCTTTGCAAACCACGATTCCAGAATCTGGGGCCATAATCTGTGCCTGGCGCGATGGTCTCATTCCTGGATCCCGAGCACTCAGCAGGGACTGAGTCACAGAGCAGACGCTCAGCAAGCCCTCTATGGAGAGGACAGAGCGCTTGGCAGGGACCCCGCAGGCAGTGCCAGAGGAGGCCACGCCCAGGACGTGGAGGTCTTCCCTCTTGTGGCCCAGAGTTTGAGAGGTGGTCAGGTCTGTCCTCTCAGAGAAGTTTCTGCACTTTCATGTCCCCCGTGGGAGCCAAAGACAAGCATGGAGGTCAAGCCCCGGAGGCTCAAAACTGAAATGCAAATGTATGCAAATGAAGCCGCGGTGGCAGAGACAGCAGAGGTCAGCACAGCAGCTGGGCCCCATGGGTTGACTGTGTGGGCCCCAGAGTTGAGGATGGAGGGTTCCCAGGAAGTTTAGGGACCACAGGATCAGGAAACCAAGGCTGCCAACTGCAGCAGGTCTTCCCTGGGCTCAGCACGGGGCCCAGCCCAGCTCAGATCTGGCTAGCAGCCTCCCTGCCATCGCTGCTTAATTAAAATCCTAAGCTTCACATGACAGGCTTTAAAAAGGTAAATGCATCTGCCGGGGATTTAGCTCAGCACCCTAAGTGCCTGCCTGGTTAGCTCAAGGTTGTGAGTCCAATCCCGGTACAAAAAAAAAAAAAAAAAAAAAAAAAAGCAGCCAGGAGCCCTAGCTCCTGCAGGGACCGAGAGCCCCTGTACCAGCGACCTCCCTAAGGAAAGGGTGCCCTGCCCCCAAGCCAGAGTCCCCACGCCATTCACAGGACCGTGAGTCCACCCCTCCCACTGCTGCCAGACCTGAGTCACTCCCCTCTGACCTATGCTGAATTGTGGTCAGAGGGGAGCTGAGTCATAGGCCCGATCTTGTCAGCCGCCTGGGATACTGGGTGCCGGCTTTGGGTGACTGGAACCGTCCGCCGCCCTGGGGTCACAGGGCCCAGGTCCCCACTGCTCGGGTCCCTCTCAGGCTCTCCCATGGGCCCCACTGATTTCCCTGCATTTCACAGCCCTTTCCAGCCCAGGAAAACTGAGGAAACATTTAAAAAGAATTGTTTTAGGGGCGGGGACGTCACTCAGTGGCATAGGCGCCTGCCTGCAGGTACAAGGTTGTGAGTTTAATCCCTGGCACCAAAAAGACACTCATCTGGCCAGACAGAGTTGTGTTTGATTCTCCCCCATGCGCGGTCAGAGGTGTGGCTCCCGTCTTCTCCCCACAGTGTGGGAAGTCTCTGACCTCCCCCATCCAGGCCCCCCTGAGAAGACTGTGATGAAGATGACAGTGTGGGAGGGGAGGAGAGAAGCCGAGAGCGGCGGCCACCTGGCCGGAAGGGGCCTGTTTCTGTGGAAGTCTGTTTCCGTGGGCACATGACCTTGGCTGCGGTACGCATTCCATGCCCAGCGCTGCCCAGATGCTGGGAAAACCACAGGAAGCCACAGTGCATTGGCCAGGAAGCTCGGGGCGCACTTGGGGCTGCATGGTGGGGCACTCCCGGGGAGGCTGCTTAGTGGACACTTTGTGAGGGGATGGCAAAGGGCACTGGAAATGTGAAGACCCCCAGGTCCTGGCACCCTGCCCTGCTGACCAGGGGCCCTGGATGTACAAGGCCACGGTGTCTCCTGGGAGTGAGGCCTGTGAGTCACCTGTGGCTGAGGCCCACAGGGGACCCTGCTCGTCCCCTGGCCCCTGCCTGCCTGGTGCACTCATAACCCTAACCCTAACCCTAACCCTAACCCTAACCCTAACCCTAACCCCACTGAGAAGCTGAGGAAGGGGAGCCCAGGCGGAGACTCACGTATGAGCTCAGCTCTCGTCTGGGCCTCAGTCGCACACAGGCACGGTGGCTGCATGTGGAACAGACGGGGTGGTGGCAGGTGACTACAGGGTGGGGGGAGGCGGCCCTATCTCTGGCGTCCCAACCCCGAAGCTGAGGTCCCCACCACATCCTGCTGGGGTACACATGGCCTCTCCACTGTGCACACAGGGCTGGGGACAGAGATACATCTGTCCCCAGAGAGGGTAGAGGAGGAGGAACGGCTTCTGGCCACTGAGCGCATGAGCACCAGGGTGCCCAGCAATGGGGCAGGACACCAAGAGCCACATGGGAGTTGGGACACACAGACGGTGATCTGTCCCCGCTGACAGGACAGGCATGGGGGCTCCACTCACCTGGGACCCAGGGAGAGAGGTAAAGTTGCTATGAGCCCCGGGCCTGTGGTGGGCAGTGTGGGCCTCCCCTGTGGCCCCAAGAGGTCACTGCCTGCCAGGTCCTCTGTAGCCAGTCCTGGGTCAGGGGTGAGGCTGGGAGCCCTCTGGGCCTGGGCCACAGCTTCTCTGCTGCTTCCCGCCAGGCCTGCCTGCGAGGACACCCACCAGGCGGCCAGGATCCCACCCAGCCTGTGGGAGGGGAGGGGAAACCTCAGCTCCCAGCCACACCTCCCACATCCGCCCCATCCCTGCTGATGTCACCTGGATGGACCTGAGGCCGGTGTCCCCATCACCTGTCACATCCCAGGCTGAGGGTGACTCCACGAGGCTGCAGTGTGTTCAGACAAAACCAAGTCCCCGTCTTTTCCACTCACACCCTCAGATGCCCTCATTCAAGGCTGGACTGTCTGTCCCCAAAAGGTCACTCAGTGCTGGGGGACAGATGTGTCCTGAAGGGCCATTGGGTTTCCCACCCACAAGTCGGGCACCAAGTTGGTGCAGGGCCTAGGCTGAGCCGAGGACACCTTTGCCTCCTGCTGTTTGGAGTCCCATTCTGAGGGGCTGGGAAGGTGTGATGGTGGGGACAGCAGGGCCATTTGTCTAGCGCCACCCTTGGGTGTAAACTTGGTACCCAACACCCCCCAGAAGCACAGATGTTCTCCCCGCCCAAGCGGGCTCTGTCTGCTGTGGGCGCCCCGGGTCATAGGCTCAATGGGGGCAGAAGCCCGGCTCTCCTGCCCCTGCGCCCATCCCTCTGAGCCCCTGCAGCCTTCATCGGTGCTGCCCAGGGTGTATGGTGGAGGGGTCACCGCACTGTCTAGTGGCTGCTGAGCCCCATGTTTTCAAACCCAGGGCGACACAGAGCTCTCCACAGTGAAAGCGGGTCACAGCCCCAGTCAGTGTTCTGGTCTTCAGGACAGCAGGAGGGAAGCAAGGGTGGGTGACCTGCTCAGGGGCCAGGATGAGGGGGCACGGGAAGAAGGGGCACATGTGGAGCCTTACGCTCCCCTGACATGGCTGCAGAGGGGCCGCAGCTGCAGGGCTTGGTCGCCCCGTCCTGGGCAGGTGTGGCGGGACCCGTGCCTCCTCCCTGTCCTCTCACCGGCATCCCCATGTACCTGCGAGAACTCGGCCGCCTAGCTCAGGCCCGCCTGAGCGGCCTCATCTGACCTTAGTCACCTCCTTGGACACTCCATCTGCACACACGGCCATCCTCTGAGGACGCCGTCCAGCCAGTGCTGGTGGTGGGTGAGGGTCAGCCCAGCTGCTGCCCAAGAGCACGAACAGCCTGGCCAGGCTGGCAGCGTCTGCGGGGTGTTTATGCAGCCTGTCAGGAAAGAAAAACCCAGGGCGATTATTCACCGCGTCCTTCAGCTGCCGAGGGACCTGGTTGAGAAATCATGAGTCAAGTAAAACCCACTGTGGAATGAGGGAAAACAAAACAAAGGGAACAGAACCCTTTGCCTTGGGCCTGCGCTGCAGGAAGCTCGGCTGGCCGGCGAGTTGTTTACCAGCCCAGCTGCCCCTCACTCGCACGCCCGCCCGCCATCCATGTCCTGTCCTGTCACCAGGGCCTCAGCCACTGCACATCACCATGTGGGTGCTGGGGATGCTGATGTGTGCTCGGGCTGGGCATTGAGGTCTGCTCACAGCTGAAGGCGCCCACACCACTGGGCCAGACCACCGAGGAAAATGGTGTATCCACACCTGACCTCTCGGGAGGACTCAGTTCACCTGGCTGACCTCACCTGCCTTAGTCATCTCTTTGGACACCCTGTCTCCTGCACCATCTGCCAGTGCTGGTGCCCTAGAAGTGGCTTCTTCCCTCAGTTGGGATGCAAGACATCTCCAACCCCTTCTAGATGTTTCCTCAGGCCCTCAGGCAGAGCAGGTGCCCATCAGCTGTATGCACACCTGGTGTTGACCCCCTGCTCTGCTGCTGATGGACTGATGGGCCTCCCCCAAGACCATACTTCTCAAGGAAAAAGGCACCCATGAAGTCCTTGTTCCCAGGGCAACCACAGGGCTCGGGCAGCTCCTTTGAACCCAGGTCCCCAGGGTAGATGTGGAGCGGTGCAGGGTATGTGGCTGGCTGGATGGACAGGTGGGTGGACGGATGGACAGGTGGGTGGACGGATGGACAGGTGGGTGGACGGAAGGACAGGTGGATGAATGGATGGATGGACAGGTGGGTGGACGGATGGACAGGTGGGTGGACGGATGGACAGGTGGGACA
>PVLA01015562.1:0-11443 GCA_004027455.1 Hydrochoerus hydrochaeris
ATTGGGCATGGTCTTGGCCAGCAAGGACTTCCCATGTATCCTCTGGTGTTTTGGGATGCTGGTCATAGTCTTATTGGCTTGGAATGGCATTCCAAAGGTTATCCTGTGTGCTGGAAATCAACTTGCACATGTTCATGCCACAGCACTGGATTCAGACACCTGTTAGCAGCTCATATTAATTTTAAATCAATTTTTTAAAATTACTAAAGTTTAGCTTTATTTTTTCCACCAAATGTCACTTTAATTTAATAAAAATTGTATTTCCTCATAACTTACACTATTATGCATATTAGTACAAAATGCTTCATGATGATTTCAATCATAGTTATACATATATTTAATCCATATAGATTAGAAATGTTTTCTATTTCTGTCTAATCATTCGTATTTTTATCTCTTAGCCTTGCATTTTTGTAAAACTTACATTGTTATAAATGTTGGAATGTAGTATCTTACTTTGTAAATATATTTTCATATAATTTGTTATTTATTCATATTATATAAAGTATCTATGATATTCATACAGATGATTACATTTAAATGTTTATTATAAGTAACCATTATACAACTATATAGTGATTTAAAAACTTGTATTATATTTAGAACAATATAAACTTCTGGTCTTGTTTGTCTCTTACCAAGAGACTTCTACCATGAATTGTCTAGTCTGGATGAGATTGTGACTATATGTGTGAATATGTGTACATGGTTTGTGTGTGCACTGTTTCTTCCCTGTCACTTTATATTTGTGAGTACTTACATGTCACTAGAAGAATACATGTGCTTAAAATTGAGGTCCTCATCTCTACACTCTGGACATGTGTGTCCTGTAATTTTTCCCAGTGATTCACAAGACATCATTTTATTTGAAGGCAAACAGGTCCTGAAAGAGACTGACTAAAAACATTCCTAAGTTTTTAAATTATATTCTTAATTGAACTCTTTAAAACAAATGTAAAGATTAAAGTCCTTTATGTTGAATCATTTAATAGATTGTCTTTAGAGGAATACATTAAGGGTAAATGTAAAAACAAGATGTGTTAACAGCTCAGTTCAGAAGCTGAAGATATAGTGTAGCAGAAAGACTACACATAGAGAAGGAAAGAAGAGGGGGACAGTAATATAGAAAGATGAAGAGTAAAGAGGTAGAAAAGGAGATGGAAATAAAGAGCAGAATGGACCTTGGAGCAAATTTTGAGAGGAAGAAATATGTAATTGTAGTCTTTGAGAAGGAAACATCCCAGGGGAAATAGGGAAAATGGAACCAAACCAGGATCCGGTTAAAATGAGGCTTCCAAAGAGTAAAGTAAGAAAGAAATATGCAGATGAATGAAAAAACATATAGAGTAACAAAGAGAAAGCTGATGGGACAGGGGGAGGCTGAGAGGAGACTTGAGTATGAACAGGGAAGAACACAGTGGTGTGGAGATAGGAAAAAGAAAAAAATGAAATAAATGATATTGTTATATAAGAGTGAGAAGGCTAAAAACCCACTGGAATCAGGAAGGTATTTTTGAGATAAGAGAGGTGAAATGGAAAAAAATAGGTTGAGGCTAGACAGAGGAGAGTGAGGGAGAGCAGAGGAATTGAGAGGAGGTCCGGAGGGGGACAGTGGAGGACATCAGAGATGAGAGAATGATGGAGATGATCAATGTAGGAGTCAAAGGGCAGAGAAGTGAGAGATGCAGGATAGGAAGAAGATGGGAAAAGCTGAACAGGGAAAACACCACATCATATAAAGAAAGTATACAAGAAGTAAAGGGGAAAGGGACAAGGACACAGTGACAGTGAATAAATGGATACATCAAAATGAGTAATGACATAGGGGAAATTATTAGGAGAAAAAGAGAAAAAATTCAGGAACATTGGAAGGTGACTTGTGAAAAAGATGAGGTCATAGCTGTAGGAGGATTGGACCTGAACCAAACAGCCATGGAGAAGCTGACCGAAGAAAATGGCTGCAGGAAAGAAAATCATTTAAAAAGAAAAATTAGTCACCTATTATATTTCAATAAAACTATATTTGATATGAAAAAAATCATTAAATTAACTTTTCCTTCCACTGTATGCCTTTGATTTATCTAATTCATTTACTATCAATTTCATGAAAAACATTGAAATTCTTCTTTTGTTGTCATGCAGGTTATTTAAACATTAATTTTAAAATTCTGAGCAGTTGTAATTGTCTTGTTTTAAAAATTTGCCTTGTAGATTCACTGTACAGTATTCACAATGCATTAATACTGTGAGTGCTATACCTGCCCTAGGGTTGGTAGATGGCATACAATATATAGAACAGGAAGAGGTTTGTCCCTCACTCCTTGTTCCTTTTGCTATCTTGTGGCACCAGGATCTGTTCTCCTCTGTGATGCCCCTCTAATGTGTGCAAACTTGACTCAGAGCCAGCAAAGTAAAGACTGAAACTATAATGCCATACCAATGGAATAATGAAAGCACTTTGCAGCTGACAACTTGTCACAAGTTTCCTTAGGTGTCATACAGTGAGCTATAAGGATTAATGTTTGTGCTGTTGGGAGTCACTGAAGCTGGAATTTGACCACATGTGCAAGGCTGGGGCACGGCTTTCCCAGGAAACAAAAGTGCCTGGAATGAGCCACATAAAGAACCTGATTCGGCCAATAGGACACATATCGACAAGACAATCCAAAGAGTGAAAAACATAAATAAACACACCTATAGTAAAGGGGAAATTCCTTTCCTCCCAACAGGAAAGAAAGGTCTCCATGTAGTCACTGGTTTATCTCCTTTATTTTTCTCATTCTCTCAGAGTCCTTCACCCAAGCAACTTCAAAGGTCACATGGGTTACAACACTTTGCTGGTGAATTTTGGGCTTGTTTTGACTCTAATCCTTTGTATCCTCCTTTTTGTAACTTTTAGAATGAAAATGTGTTTCTTGTACCATTTTATGTTAGAAATGTTTAGCTTTCTTTTCATTTGTAAAGGGGCTTGAAGTTAAGAGTTTGCCTTACATTTCAAAGGAGACTTGAGACTTGAAATTTCATCAATCCTGAGACTGTTAGGACTTTGACACTCAAGAAGATAGACTAAATGTTTTGTGCATAAAGGGATGTTTATGTGTTTGTGGGGGACCAGGGACTAAATTATAATGGGGTGTTTTGGATAAATAGTAAGATATTCTTGATAGACCCATTAGTAGTTCTTAAGCATTTGCAAACCTGGGTCATAATGTTCAAGCTGTTAAATGATAAGAATTAACATGTCCTTGTATCTGAAAACCTGTTTAAAGAAATGTGTCTAGTTGCAAAGTACACAAGGGTTGGATTTTAATTGTTGATACAGCATGTCAACTTGAGAAGTTTAGAAATCTAATGAAGTGATTCACCTTGTAAAAATCCTCATTCTGTGCAAGAGGAAGCCACAGAGGTGGTGTGAGTGCTACACCTGCCCTGGAGTGGAAGATTGCTTACAATATAAGAGAGGAAAAGAGGCTTACTCTCTCCCTTCTTTTGCTCTTTCTGCTTTTGCTGTCTTCTGCTGCCTTGAAGTGCTGCTCTTGTGACATGCTGCCCTTCCTTGGAGACAACTAATTATGGACTGGAACATCAACAAGCTGTGAAATAAAATCCCTTCCTTCTTTGATTTTGAGTGTTGGTTATTTTGTACCATCAATGAGAAAAAAAATCATTTCTTCTATAAATAATATTGAACAATCTTCATACATATATACATAAGACAATAGACTCTTATTTAATGCCTTACGTATAGAATGAACTGCAAGGGTAACTGTTAATAATCTGCCTGGTTATTTTCTTTCTCCATATAGCTCTATGGTGAAATTAATACAGGCATTAAAGAAATTTTTATAACAGTTATCACCGCATATTTTTGTCTTGTTTTAGTTTCATAAATTTAATCTTCATGAGTCCTTAAACTCAAAGTTAATTAATTACTCAATGTTCCTATGACTAAAATAATATATCTGACACCCACAAGTCAAAGGGGGAGTGCTTTAACATATTTTCTGGTTCTGGAGGACTCATTGTACAGTTAACTGAATCCAAGGTAGAAATAGCATGGTGCAAAGGCATGGCAGAGCAAATAAAATCTTGCAGAAGAAATAAAATCTCTTAATGGAGACAGAAGCAGAGTTATGAAGGAGCCAGTGACAAGACTACAACATTCCTGCTCATGATTCTAGTGACCTACATTTTGTGAAGATGCTCCATTTTTCAACAGACTAGACTTTTGTGGGACATTGTAGATCTAAAGTGTAACTTTCCGTCCCTAGTGCCCCAAAATCTCATATCCATCACATTATGCAAAACTGCATTTAGTCCATCTATAATACTCACCAAAATTTTAAAAATTTCATCACTGATGGAAAATCTAAATTTAAACTCTCTTCTAAAGCTCAAGGAAAACTCTTAGCTGACCACTCCTATTAAAATAAAATGCAAAATTACAAACTTCCAACATACTCTGGCACAGGGTAACTTTCCAAATTTTAAAGGCATAGAATATTAGTAATAGTAAAGAATAGAACCAAAGCACATTTGAAAATCAGAAGGGCAAATATTAAATCCTGAGACTCATGTCCAAAAGCTGGGTCAGGCTGTGGTGAATTGTGAGTTCTAAAAGCCTTGATCAGCCTGCTGCAGCCCACATGACCTCTCTCTCTCTTGGGCTGGCTCGGCTTCTGCCTTCAGTATTTCTCAGAAAATGTTCCAAATTCATAGCGTCTCCAACTTCCTATCGTCCCTAGTGCTTCACTGTTTTTACAGAGGTTAGTAAATGATTTATGTTTTATATTACAAGCCATGTGGGATGTGTCACTTGTAGGGTTTTAAAGACACACATCTTTATTTTCCTACTAATAATTGAAGTTATATCTCTAATTTCCTATGAAATAATATGATGTTCCTTTCATCCTAATTTATCTATGTATAATTGTAATTTTTCCTCATGGTACCATTTGTTATATTTTCTATATTTATATTTTATGATTTATTATTTATAACTGTCTTTCTGTTTTAGAATTATACTTGATCAGGTTGTTAAAATTGTAGGGTATGATTCAGAGTTTATATAGTGAGACCTTCCCTGTCCTTTTCTTGGTTTGAGAATTTTGTATTTGTGATCTCATTGGAAAGTTAATGGAATTCAAATGTAATTCAAACCTGCCACTTCTAGTGCAAGCCATGGTAAGAATAAAGACAGTAAGGCATATTTATAGTTTTGGGGATCTGAGGGGGTCCTAAGTCCAGCTAAGGTGATGATTAACCAGAACCAAAGCCAAACCCAGGTTTTATTAATTTCCAACCAGCAGAGTGGCTTGGGAATGTGTGACTATGAAAATGGTGGGAAACACATAAGTGCCATGAACTGGGCTAGGTAGGTGGCCCAATATGCCGACAGAGGGGTATGCAGAAAGAGGAATCTTCATAACATAACTGGAGGTAGTACCTAATGTTTTGGGGTTGTTGCTTCAGCTCAGATATGAAATCTGTATGCTCTGGGAAGTCACAGCCTCTTATCTTGAGGCTTGAACCCAGCGACAGTGTGGAGCAGAGCTTTCCCTCTTCCCTGGCTCATATGTTTTTGGGAGCCACCGGGGAGGGTAACACTCACCTGTCACCTTGTTTCAAACACTACACGTCTACACCATGGATAGACTGACTTAATTTGCTTAAAGTTAGTCAAAGGACTAAATCAAAGTCCCAGCCAGCTTTATACATGTTAATACACAGAAATAGTGCTAGGTTTACCCAAAACAGATCAGTGCTTTTCTTTCAAGGAGTGTCATCTATGTAGTCCTCCAAAGTTCCATATTATACACCCTAGGGTTTTTAAAAATATTTTGTAAGAAATATTTCAACTTTGTGTTGATATATATATATATATATATATATATATATATATATAATTTTTTTTCATGGCCTCATGCTGGACACAAGAACTTTTCATCTTTTAATATGAGATTCCTTCTGCAGAGGAATCAAGAGCAATAGATGATGCCAGGAGATAGTATTTTGGTCTAGTAGAGGCTGATCTACACCAAAGGCACACAGACATGAACAACTCTTCTTGAGAGGGCTTGCGGATAGAACTGTGGACCAGGAGCCTGTGCTGAGCCCTGTCTACTCCTCCCATGTTCTGGGGTGGTTCTGGCTGTTCATGAACTTACCATTTGTAGACAAGCAAAAATTAAGTCAGATTTTCAGGTTAGGAGTGTAATTGAGAAATTAATTTGACACTAAAGATACCTTACATAGCTCACTGAAAAGAAAGTCTTGTGGTAAGATATTTTGGATGGTATCTCATGCCTATATTTTGTATTCTGAGTAACTCTTATGAAGATGACTATACACAATTTGTTATTGTGATTCTCCTATTATCCTGTTTCAAGCTCTATTTCATTTTAATTATTGCTCTTTAAAATACTAAAAGAAAAATAAAGATACTCTAGAGAATTCAGAGAAATTTTTCATATTTTCATGTGATTTTTACACATAATTCTGCACACGTGTTTCTTGAATCATCCAATAATTTACATAAACTTTCAAGAAGATTCAAAAATTATGAAACATGTTCCTCTGACCTAGTTGTAATGTTCTAACTTAAGCAATTGAGTTAGTAAATATGTATCTACTGAAAATGTCTAGACTACATGCAAATGTTTGACATTGGTGTGCAAATTAAAAAAAAAAATAAGGCTTCCAGCAGTTGTTACAGGTACATATGATGTAAAGTTTTTGTTTTCAAATTTCACTTTGGTCCTTTTCATCTGTCTTGCAAGTCAGATATTTCACACATGAGCATTTGATTCCTATGTCCATTTCACAGCCTAGTGTTGTATTTTAATTTTCTCCAAATAACCTAAGAATTAGAACTTTATCTATTTTTCTAAAAAACTGAATATAATATATACTTTTTTAAGAGGATTTTTTAACTTTGATCTTCAAATATCTCATTGCTATTTAGATATCTCCCCTCATATTTAGGAAACACTCTAATATTTTTTCTGTATCAATGTTCCTCATAATTTTGTCAAGAAATCATAAGTGCTATTCTTCCTATCATATTTGTCCACTTTCAATAAATGGACAGTTGCATATTGTATTCATGTTTATTAAGACATCTGAAATTTAATTCTGTATTCTTCAATGTATTTTACTCACCGGAGTACCAATTAAGTAAACATGGAAATGCAAAAAAAAAATTAAAGATTAAGAAGTTTTACTATTTAGCAATACCTTCTACAGTTGTGTAAGGCAACATGTATATTGCTACAAGTAGGTTACTCTAGTTCAAATAGAGGCTTTATGAATACTTAAGTGAGTTACATATCACATCTTTGTGGCTCAGTTCTCCTGGAATATAATAGAAGAAGAATAGTGACTAAATAATATTGTTGTAAGGATTATATTTGTTATTGTTATGTAACACATTGATGACACTAACCCATACAATGTATGGAATTATTTTTGTCTTTTTGTGACAAGGACACTATATTCAGTTCAGGCTGGCGTTCAGCTCCCTTTGTGGCCCAGGTTGGTCTTGAACTTGCAATGATCCTCTTGCCCTTGCCTCCCAAGTGTTGAATTACAGGCATGCAACACTATGCCTGGGTTATGTGTAGAATCTTGAAAGGAATTCCAAACTTGGAAAGTGCCAGAAAAAAGAAAATACAATTAAGAAATAATAATAGGAGAATTTTTAATTCATTCATTAAAAACAGTATAAAACTCAGGTATCCACTATTTAAGAATGCAAATAGTATCACAGAAAATAATAGATGGACTCCACAACTGTAAATATTGGATTAGACTTTCCCTGATTGTCACTAGCTTTTCTTTTTTGACTCAGTGTTCATAGTTTTACTCCAGTGGATGTACAAGGGTCACAGCTTTGATTTTGAGGCCCATAACTATTGCCAACTTCTTTGTCATTCTCTGCAGAGCTACCCAGAAACCATGGTGGCTTCTGGGGTAGAAGATTCTTCAGAGATATTGAATGCAAACCTGTATTCTATTTTCACAGGGTGCGAAGCATTGTTTGCCTGGACAACTGTCTTGAGTCTTCCAGCTCATGATGCTGAGCTCCCAAATCTTCAAGTGGGAAGAGTTTAAAACAAAATCCCCCAGAAAGATGAGCACCTCCACTGCCTTCTATGGGGTCCTGCACATCTTGATCAACGTATCTTTACCTCTGAATGCAAATGCACTTGTATAAATAAAAATGTCACATATAAAGTAGATTTTGCATACTGTTCTGCTGCAGATTATTACAAAGTTTTATATTCAGAAATGACAGCATTATCCTCTATCAGTGATGGTCTGTATATAGGACTCATGTTGTGTTCCAGAAGCTCCATGTTTTCCCTCCAGTTTAGGCTAAAGATGTGATTCAAGCACATTCATAAGACCAGTGTTACCTCTAAATGCACTATGACCACATTCGCCCACATTTTCCTTGTCCTGTTGTGCATGTGTGTGAATTTGTGCACCACCACCTGCCTCACATATGCTTCGATGCACTTCATAAGTCCAGCTCCTTACTACCCACTGCTGCTGCCTTAATGAATGGCTTTTTCTTCTCTCTCTCCTTTGTGCTCATGAGCTGTGATCCTGATGGATCCATATTCTACTGCATTTATTTTAGAAGGAGCATGCACTCACTGCAACTCTTGCATTGTCTGTTTTCCACTTTGTTTTGAGCTATTTATTCACTCAAGCCCCAGAAAAGTTTTCCAAAATGCTGAGGATCAGGGCTTTTCTATCCATTCTGCTTTCTAAAACTCCCCTTCCTGTTCTCATAATATCAATTGTCATGCCAACTTGTTTGCTTCCTGCAGTCCCAGAGATGTTTCTGTCATTGACATCCTCTACCCTCTTCTGGTTTATATCCAATTTATTTTTTGACACTCAGCATGATGAGATTTTCGTGTTCCATTAGTTGGATATAATCAACCTTCTATATGCCCTGCAGGGAGTGTAACTCTCAATAAACTCCCCTAGATGCGTATCATCTCTTAACTCTATATAGGAATGCTTTAAAATGCCTAGCAAGCATACTTTCTAGTAACAAAATCAAAAGGAAATCTGAAATATGTGCTAATCAAAAATGCAGAATAAGAATTTTCAAGCTTCATAAGAACAACAGTAGGAGATATCATTTAGGGGAACCTGTGCTGACTTCCCTGCACATTTCTCTCATATTTGGTGGAGATGAGGTGGATCTCACAGATAGTCCTGTGTACCCTTGTGGTCTGTCTTCCCTTCATTTCCAAAGTTCAGTCTTCTGACCACTGTCTCTGTGAGAGGATGCTTTAGCTGCCATAAATTCCACAACTCTGGCCCTGCTCCATGTGTCTGGAGCAGCCTGTAATCTTTATGCTTTAAAAGTATATATGAACGTTTAAAAAGTTAACATTTTCTGAAACTGTAATTAATAGAGGCTATTATGTAACATCTGTATTGAATTTTGTTTAAATATGTGATTACCGTTATTTGTGTCATTATGTTACCTTGTCACATTCATTATAATTTTCATATAAATGTATGATGCTCTTTTTGTATAGTTATATTTTAAACTTCATGTTTTATACTAGTTGTGCAGAATTCTCCTAATCTTTTGGTTATATGTTCACTGAGTCTGCATATGTGCACTTTTCCATGAATATGTGTTTGCATGTATATTTCTATTTGTGTATATGTAAAGGGGTGTAATTTATCTAAATTTTGTGCAATTGAGTTCTGAAAACAAGTATATCACTCTGGAAATCACATATCATATTTCTCTTTGAAGTGATATCCTGTCTTGATAAAACATGTGTCTGAGTTGCAGAGGTTATCAATGAATATTTTATATATTTGAACTTTGACTATTTTGTGGATTAAAGGGATACTTGATAATAAAGGTAACATTACCTGACATTTTGAATGCTGTTTCCAAGTGAAATGAGAAAATAAAAGTATAAAAACTGAAGAATACAAGAGATGACTAACAAAAGAAAGTGAAGGTGTGTAATGAGGGGGCAACATACACAAAAGGGACAAGGGAGAAAAACAGACAGATGATAGAAAGAGAAGAGAAAGAGAGGAACTGAAAAGGAGGGAAAGGAAAGGAAGAAAAGGGAAGGGCAGGAAAGAGAAGAGAAGAAAGATAAGAGAAGGGAGAAGAGAAATGGAGAAGGTGAGGGAAAGGAGAAAGGGAGGAAGGGAAGGGAGAGGCAGTGGGGGGACAAGAAGAGAAGAAAAAAGAGCAGAAGAGATAAGAGAAGAGTGAATGCAGACATAGCAGAGCAGAAGGAAACAAAGAGCAAACCAGGAGTTGGTTAACTAAAGGGGAATTTGGGAGAAAGAAAGATGAGTTCATGACATTTGAAAGAGAAAATGTGGATACAAATGGGAAAAATTGAGGCAGAGTAAAGAGTGAGGAAAAGAAGGACCCAAAGAAAGGTACAGAGCAAAGTGGAAAAACATAGGGTAGGAGAGATGAATAGAGACACATGCAGTAACAGAGAGTGGAGGGGGTGAGCATGGATGTGTGTGGGAAAAACACTACCGCAAAAAAATGAAGGAAAATGCAGGAAAAGAGTGAAAATTAAGGAATAAAAACATTCTTTCTTTGAAGATGAAAGGGGAAGTAGCCTAGGACTCAGTGCCCTTAGGATCAGAAAAAGAGGTTGGGAGGAGGGAGATGAAAAGAATATGAGAATAAACAAAGTGCAGGGGAAGCTAAAAATAGAGTGTACATGAAGACAGAAGGAGACAGAGTGACTGGGGGAAGAGAAGAGGGGCGAGGGGCTGAGAGAGGGGGAGGGCAGACAAGAGACACTTGGGTGGGGACGTGTCCAGAAGCAGGGAAATCAGAGAGGCAAAGGAAGAGGAGAAATTAAGAAGAGTAAAAATGCAAAAGGAGATAGGAGGAAAAGTAATATAAAAAGCATGAGAGTTGGAAAGTATGAATAGAAGAGAAGGAAAACAAGGTCTAAAATATTAGTTAAAATAAGGAAACAGAAACTGTAAGTAGGAATTACAAAAAATGTTATTAGCAGACAAAAGAGAAATTTAGGAGATTTCTAAAGAATGTTGAAAAATGCATTGAATGACATGGGATAATATGGAGATAAACAATACAAACAGTGAAAAATAGAAACAAGGGAAAAGCCAAGTATCTGCAGGGGACAATTGTTCCTTACACTGTGATAACTATATTTGAGGCATAAAACATCCTGTTACTCTGTGTCTCTTGCATTTATGTGTTGATTTATTCCACATGGTTGTTAACACATTGATAATAAATCACTGATTTGTAAATTACTCCTGTCCTCTAGTTGTTTAAATATAGATTTTTTTTTGTTTTGACTCTCTGAGCAGTTAGGAATCTTTATTTTACTTTAGAAAATCCTTCACCCGCCTTCTACCAATATACATTCTGTCAACTGTATGCATACAG
>PVLA01015562.1:11543-24768 GCA_004027455.1 Hydrochoerus hydrochaeris
AATAAAAATACTAAAATGAAAATTTAATAAGTCTCAAAACAAATGATTATGGAAATACCTATACTAACGCTTTTGTGATGCAGCAAAAACAGTTATTTCCTTGAAATAAACACATACTGTATAGCAAAAAAATCCTTTACTCAAGAATCTAACATTCCAGCTCAATAACCTAGAAAGAGTAACAGCAGTCTACAAGACACATTCTAACACTTAATTTAATATATTTCTTTGAAATTATTATAAACATACAAGTGAAAAACATGAACAAGATCTGGAGTACATGAAATATATAAACTATTTTTCCACCCATTTGTATGTATATTACTAAATTTTACTCACATTCATAAAAAATTTCATTAAAAATCTATAATATAGGAAGCACTATAAAAGATATAGCTACATGTATGTTTAGGTGTGTGGGATTGGTAACCATATTTCTAGGTTCTTCTTGGATTTTTGAACAGATCTGTTTGTACTCTAACTGCTTGAGGGTCTACTTTGTGTTCTTTAATTTTGTAACTTGAAAAACTATTTCTAAAAGAACAATATGTAATTTATCAACTAGTGATTTCTTATTGTTTATCTTCTTTTCTTGAAATTCTGTAATATTTCTATCATTTTTCTGTTTTTATCTCTTTACATAAAAATAAATAAATAAATTTAAAAAAATCTATATCAAAAAAGCTGTGCATTTTATTAAATGTGTACATCAGTTATTATCTTCTGTTTCCATTTTTACTGCAGTGAATTGAAATCAATTAAACCCAACCTTTACCCCACCCACTAATATTTTTTTACATTCAGACAAATTTTTACTAATCATTCAGTTGCACAGACTGGGTTCAAACTCATGATCTCCAATTTCCAGCCTCCAAGAGTTCTGGGATTTTAGGCATACATTGCAACATCAACTGTGTATTTTTATTCTTCTAGAATAACATAACTCAAATGGATTGAAATATAACCTTAAAACTTATCAAAATTAGAGCTGGGGATATAGTTCAGTGACAAAGTGCCTGCATCTCAAATGCAAGGTCATGAGGTTGATTACCAGTGTGGAGAATGAATTACTGAAATTAAAAATAAGGTGAATTAGCAAATTAAAAAACTGAAATATAAATAACATGAAATACAGAAAACATTCTGATTATAAAACTGAATTTCAAAAAAATAAAATGGGTCTGTCAAGCTCTCGCACACAGGTTTTCTGAGATTTTATATAAATGAAACAATATAAATTACATATAACTCCATTTTCAAAATATATTACTTTTGATTCTACACTTATTTTCATAAATATACCAAACTTTTTATATCTTGCAAAGTATGATTTTATAAAATGCACTTATATATTATTTTTCTTTTTGACTCCAAATATTCACACCTATATCATTTCTGGGAACAGATATGAGCTCTGGTCAATCAAGTATACCTCATGGTTTTTATGGTTGCCCAGTTTATTCAAGTCATTAAGTGACAGCTATATGTGCAGAAGACAAGATGGTTTCATCCAGGCTTTTATTATGAATATTTTCAATCTCACAGAGCCGGGTCAGGACAGAAAAATGCATTATACAATCTCTTCATTTTCTGTCCTTTTCAAATCTTGGATAATTTTAATCTGGCCTCAAATTTGGTTGGTTTCTAATTCATCAGTATATGTATAAATAAACGGGTAGGCTCAAATTTAAAAGAGATGAAGTAAGTGGATATAATTCTTACTTTTAAAAAATTTGTTACAAGACCATAAGTCTCCTGAAATATTTCTCCAGGGTAATGATTTTCATTTTTATTCTAGTTCATTAAGATGCACATCATAGATCCAGTTTGTGGAAATATTCAAGAATTGTCTCAATAACAAACAAACAAAAATAAACAAAGAAACCTGTTCTGTCTTAAAAACTGAGAGTCTATCATTTGAATAAGATACATTAGCAGCAACAATTTTATATTACAATAAATTATCCTGGTGCAAAGGAAGAAATACTACAGGATCTCATGTGTATGTGGGATATAAATCAAGTGCCCTCAGAAAAGCAGAATGTTGGCACAGTTGAACATGGCCTGGGTGTGCTGAGTAGATCTCCTCTCAGGAAGTAGTAAATTCTAGGGACATACCTTAAATTGTTGCAATTAAGGACCATAAGGGTGTTACAGTGTTGCATATGTTGCATTTATAAAAATGGCTAAAATCATATTTAACTCTTTAATATATATATATATATATATATATATATATATATATATATATCCTAGTTGTATAATTCTATGTATATATATTTTTTTTTCCATGTTTATGTATTTTAAACCAATAACTTTATGGAAATACACACATATGTACATACATTTGTACATCAGGTACACTTAGGGAAAATACACAGGCTTCACTGAGTTTTCTTCAACTTTCAGATACAAAAGTTTTCTACTTGCACTCTATGGGACTGTGCTCCTGTAGCTGCTGGGAAGCGTTCTCCAAAGCAATCAAACTTCCTTTGGGTGGAGATAGATGCCCACAGAAACTTCTAATTGTGTCTGGGAATTGGGAGCTGGAAAGGACTTATTTTTTTCTTGTTTGTTGCAGTCATCTCTAGTGTCTGAACATGCACTGTCATGGAAAGTACAGATTAATTGGTAATTGTGTTACAGGAGTAGTTGAGATCACAAAACCATGATCCATATATTAGGGTTTGACCACCAACCTACAACAAAAGCAGGAGGGTTCATGACTGTCACCTACACCTGCCTGTCAAGTAGCTGGTAGGTGCTGTGCGAGTACTTTCTGTTCTAGTCTTCGAAACAAAGGCTGTAAGAGAACGAAGTGATTCAGAGTCTGTGTTTGGGTGAGACTCCATAACTGGAAAAGAAATTCATCTAGGGTGATAGAGAGACACAGAGAGGAAGGATGATTCCTGAGGCCCAGGTTAAGCTGCAGACAGAGACTGGAATTCTGAGACCTCACAAGCCTCTGACTGATCACCACGTGAAAGATGGTTGTGACTACAACTCCAAGAAGTAATGTCATCTCATTTGGAAAATCTGTAAGATTGCAATCATGAGATCAGTGTGCTGTTCAGTGTGCTCTGTAGAAATCACAGAGGGACTTGTATGACTTGCACTCTTGCTTCAGTGAATGCTCTTGTTTCTTATAATGTGTGTGCCAGAGAAAGTCAAACCAGCATTTTTCTGTATAATCCATGTGTTCAAATGGCAGTTTCTGATGGATAATGATTTTTCTCTCACTTTGGTTGAGATAATGAAAATCAGTGGTGTCCATGTCTCTTTGAAAATACTTGTGGACAATTACATGAAACTATGTGTTGGGAATTTTTTCTCTTGTCATTTGCAAAACTGTTTGTTAAAAAATTCCAATTAATATTTGAATAATTAAAATGCAGAGAAATTAAGGAGGCCAAGTTGTTTCAGATTCAAATGTGTCTTCTTTTATTTGTCATGTTTAAAATCTTTAAGGTTATTTGTGATTACATGACATATGGGTCATTGCCATTCATGTGGTATGAAGACTTGAAATTCTATTTGTTATACATAATGTGCTTTAGCATCATTATCAAATGGCATGTTACTTCTTTATTTTCCTAAATTAATAAAAGGTAGTAAGTTGTCTAATGAAGGCTAAGTTTCTATGACTTAAATTTCATATTGACATATTATCTAAGAATGAATTCAATATTATAAGTAATTTCTTGGTTAAATGATATTAGAACATATTTTATTGTTATTATAACATTGATCCATATTTAACAAAACCAAACTGATTTGAAGGGATTGCATCATCCACTTTTCAAGACTTGTCACTATTTCTTTAGAAGTAACTGTGTAGCATAAATAAAATTTTGACACAAAATGGGGATTAGCACAAACAAGCATTTCTATAAGAAGGTTTGAAATATGCCAAATTATATACATGACTTATGAAATCTCTATCACTCTGACACTGAGATAAAACAGCACACAAATAAGCACAAGTTCATTGAAGCCTGGCTCACAGGGCTAAATATTTTAGTGACACTGAGATGAGTCACATAACCTCTCTTTAGTAACATGTTTTTTCTTGATTGCCTGTATTGTTAGGACCCAACCATCAGGTTGTGAGGTATAAGTATGTTGGTACTGGTAAGCCATCAATCTCATGATCCATACATTTAAAATGCTATATAATGAAGAACAGCATTTAAGATTTAAAAACACAAAATATACAGGTGAAATTAAATTTTAAGGAATAAATATGTGCATAATTTTGAACTCATTTTATATGAAATCTTTTCCCCAAAGCATATGTCTCTATACAGAAGCCTACATTTTAGAATGTTGCTATGAATGCTGTACAGCAGAAGAATGACATTTATGGATCTAACATTTTTTACATTCCTCCTTTTCCTCATTGTAATTGGAAGTTTGGGAAATCTCTCACTTTTATGCCATTCTGTCTTCATTTACTTCAGTGGATGCAGGTCCAGGCCAACAGATTTTATTCTCAGGCACCTGACAGTGGCAAACCTCTTGGTCATTCTCTCCAGAGGAATCCCAGACACCATGGCAGCCCTTGGGATGAAAAACTTCCTTAATAATTTTGGGTGCAAACTAGTTTTCTATGTTTTACTGGTGGGCAAGGGTGTGTCTTTCAGCACCACCTGCCTACTGAGTGTCTTCCAGGCCATCACCATTAGCCAAAGGAGCTCCAGGTGGGCAGAACTGAAAATGAAAGCCCTAAAGTGCAATGGGCACTGTAACATCATTTGCTGGGTCCTGCATATGCTGGCAAACATCAGAGTTGTTGTGATTGTGGGTCAAAAAAGGAACAATGAAAATATCACAAACATTATAAATTATCAATACTGTTCAGCTTCAACTTCTAGCAAAGACAAAAATTCCATTTTTGCATCTTTGATATTATTGCACGATATTTTGTGTTTGAAACTTATGATCTGGAGCAGTGTCTCCATGGTTTTCATTCTGTACAGGCACAAGCAGCAAACCCAGCATATTCACAGACAAAAGAGCTCCTCAAGATCTTCCCCTGAGACCAGAGCTTCTCAAAGCATCCTCCTCCTGGTCTGTGCCTTTGCATCCTTCTACGCCCTGTTTTCCATCATGTACATTTGGTTTACTTTTTATGACAGACCTGCTTGGTGGCTGTTTAAAACTTCTGCCTTAACCAATGTTTGTTTCCCTATTGCTAGTTCATTCATTCTCATGACTCATAAGCAGAGTGTGTTTAGGAGCATGTGGAAGAAGTGAGCACACATGTCACCTCTTCAGACATGGGAATCAGCCTGCTTTTCATGTCTTTGGTATTGCATGCACCCATACTTTGCAAAGACCAAAGCACAAATATGAGCTCATTTTACTATCAAGGTAGGTGTGTGATGGTAGCTAGAGATGTTTTTAACTACTCACATAAGTGCATTTTAAAGTTTATGGCTCATATAATTTTATTTTACTCTTGAATTTGCTTGATTTCCTAATTCAGTTCCTTTATTTCTGCCTGTTTTTCTCTCCGTGTTCTCTCTTTGTGTTTGTGGATTCCTTCTTTTCTATGTGGAATATTTTTCTTTCCAATTTCAACTAATTACAAATTTTAATTTACTTTGTCAGTGAAGTATGTGTACATATGTAATTACTGTATATTTATGTAAGTTTTAATAATTTCAATATTCTTTTATTACTCACTCATTTTACATACTTTGGTTTCTTTCATTTATACTTGTATGCTAGATCCAAGTTTTTATTTTATACTCCAAGTACAATCACATGGCCATTTTATTTAAATGATTGTTTTAGAAATCATTGTAAACTCCCAGCAACAATCTGGAAATGTTCTTTTGTCACATAACCCCTCCAGCATTTGTCATATGTTGATATCTTTATGTTAGCTATTCTTTCTGAATTAGATACTATCTTAATGTTGTTTTCATTTGTAATTCTTAAATAATCACTGAGGTTGAATAATTTTTATGTATTTATTTATTGTCTAAAATTGCTGTGGAAACCAGTGTATAGGTTCCTCAAAAAATTAGTATTAGAGTTTCAATTCAATGCATCTATTCCCCTCCTGAATATTTACCCAGAATAATTGAAAGTGTCATATGACAGTGATATATGCACACCCATGTTTGTAGCTGCACAATTTGCATTAGCCAGATCTTGGAAACAACCCCAACGCTGATCAATTGAGGAATGCATAAAAAGGATGTAGTGTTTTTACAGAATGGAGCACCACTCAGCTATAAGGAAGGATAAAATAGAGGCTTTTATAGGTCAATGGATGCAACTAGAGACAATTCTTGTAAGTGAAATAAATTGGACACATAGGTGTAAACATCCTATTATTTTGTTGGTGTAAGAAACTGAAAGTAAATAAGGTTCAAAAGTCACAATAGATAGCTTTAAAGGGAAAGAAACTGTACAATGGGAAATCATATTCTTTGATCAAATTTTCACTCCTGTTTCTGGTGACCTGAGCAACTATATTGAAGCTAATAATAGGTACTATAATACCCATTGTTAAATTACTATCCTCTTGTTTGGAAATCCTCAATTTAAAATTGAGGATTTTAAATTCTCATTTTACTTGTTGTTGTTGGTGTTGATGCCAGTTTTTTCTATTTTTAGTTCAGTTGCTTTTTATTGTTGTGCTTTTTTAGTTAAAATAAAATATAACAATTCATTATTGTTTATTGCAGTTATCTATGATTCTTAGTTTTTAAAAAGATCTTTGGAAAGAAAGTTTCATGTGGTAATTGATCAATTTTTCATGCCCGTATCTTGAAAAATGAGCAACTACTTTGATGATAGTAATAAGCAATATACTAACAATTCTTACTCTCCTACAATCTTGTTTTGAAATTTTCTACCACTTTTTTTAAACAAAAAGATTTTGTTTTAAGGTAGAATTTTGTGCACAGTTTTGAGATGTAGCTTCATCATGTCCCACTTTGCTTGACACATGTAAGGTGTTGGATTCATTCATCAGTACTGCTAAATAAAATGTAGTCATGAGAACAATGCAGGAGCTCAGGAACACAGTCATTCACTTTTGAGCTACTTTACTGCAGCATGACTAACATTCAAAATCTGTTTGAATTGTTTAACTCGATGTACTTTTAAGTAAGTTCACATAACACCGTTTTGAAAATCAGTGCCATTGAAAGTGGAAACTGTAATTTGTCAATATGAATAGAGGAAATCCTTTTAGATCTGCAGACAAAAGAGAAATGCAATAAATCCTTCCTTTGGTAACAAATGTTTCCCATAGAGTGCATGCAATATATTGAAGTTCATATTTCCATCCAATGAAAAACTCACATTTTTGTGTACTGTTTTAACACAGCTCATTGCTGTTTTCAGACACTTCAGACCTTGCAAATACTTTACTCCTTCCATGTGTGCTCCCTGCTCCATGCTTTATATGAGGAGCTCATTGAAGTGTGGCTCTTCATATGATGGCTATTAAAGTGTTTTGAAACAGCGAAATCTATGTCAAAAGTTACACTTCACCTATAATAGATTCTTATTGACCTGTGTTCACCTATGTATTTTGCTTTTCTTCCTCTTGTCATAACAGCACATTGTATCTTCCATAATGGCAAAATTTTATCTACACAATGTGGTGATTCTAATCATCTACCATTCAATATTCTTTAGAAATTTTATTGTATATCTTTCACATCATCAATCAGAATCTGTTGTTTTCTCTCACGCTCCATCTCCTGGAAGTCAGTATTTTCTCCACTTCTCTAGGTTTGACCATTGTGTATTTTGCATCCATATGAGGTCAATCAGGACTTTTTAAAATTCCGTGCTTACTTTATTTGGTTTAGAGTAACGGATTTGAATTATATTATGTCTTTGTCTGACACAGGGTCTGCTTATCTTCTAAGGTTGGGTATTAATCATTTACACATTAGAACAACTTGTCCTTATCACCTGTACTTCAGTGAACACTTAAATGGTTGCTTTGTGTTTGTTTTTGTGAATTATCCTATAATGACATTACAATAAAAATATCTCTTTGGGATCCCAATTTTCATTCCTTAAGATGTATACCAGGACCCTTGATTGCTTGATCAATCTCCAGTAACATGTTTTAATTTGAGATAAATGACTCTGTAGATTTCCATAGCAGCAGTTTAATTTAAATAACCCTGAATACCACACCAGTGCCATATGTTCCATTCCACTGTCTCCTCTATGTTCTGCATGACCCTTTATGTTTTCATAATTGTCTTGTTCCCTCTGTGTGTGACTGGATAAGAGAAGAAGATAAGCTTAAAAAGTACTATAGATTCTGTTGTGCTGTCCAGCATGGAAAACCTGGGGTGAGCCTACTGAGGTGACTGCTCTCACTCCTCAATGTTCTTTGTAGTGTTTCTGAATTTACCAGTGATTTTAGAATGTTTACTTTTTACTCATAGAATAGCAGGTAGTGCATCAATTGGAACAATCTGAACTCTAAATCCTCTCCTGAGTCCAAAGCCACCAGGTCCCTCCTTCTCTGCACAACTTGATGTCCTTTCCCACTCCCAAATTCATCATTCATGCCTGCTGAGCATGAATGATGTTCATCTGGAGGCCAGGATCATCTCTAGAAGAAAACTGTAGGTTCCCCAGCCTTTTTTGATCTCAAGTGAGGAGACTGCAGTGTGCAGAACCTATACTGCCTGAATAAGGAATAGAACATTTCATGTTCCATAGTAGATATCACCATTGTTATGCCTTATGACTAGATGACCCTCCAAAACCCCATGTGTCCATAGCTGGGGCTCTTCAGAGGTGGGTAGTTCTTGAGTGTGTGATGCTCAGATTAAATGTGTCATGATGGAACCAAGGTTGTGTGATTCTTAGTTTTGTCCACTGAGTGGCTTGGCATAATTATGGGCATGGATAATGGGAAGGCTCACTAAGGGTGTCAGTTGTAAATATCTTAAATGTGCATTGCCTTTGTTAGAGTCTATATACTTTAATCCATTTTAGGTATTGTTTAATTTTACTAACATTTGTGAAACACCTCATTAAAAGTTTGTGACATGAAATAAAGTTGTATATTTCATAAATTTGTGTCACAGTTATCTTTTTTTTTTTTTGGACAGCAGGAGACTGAGCCTCCCATTTTTAAAAATCTTGATTCAGTTTCTTTAAGTTGTTAAGATGCCCAGGCTGGATTTAAGCTTGTGATTCTGTCATTTCTGCCTCCCATTGCCCTGGGATTATAAACCTTACCAACATTTCCTGGTTGCATTTTCTTTTGTATATGGGATCAACCTCATGATCTCACATTTACCAGGCAAGCCCTTGAGTCAAGGATAAATTTCTGGACCTAAACTTCCTTTTTATGCTAAAATAACACTAACTCAGGGTCCTCTAAGGTTAAGCTGACCACCTTAAGTTTAACCTTAAGATGAGTCAGTAGTGTAAAGTTACAAGTGCAATCAACGTAAAAAGTAAAAAGCAGAATCACTGTGAATGTGTAGCTTAGTTGTGAAAGATTAAGAAGTGGGTGCATCTTGACAGGTCTGAGTTCGCTGTTCCTTGGTTGGGTGTTCTTTGTGACCAGCTATGCAACTCTGCCATTCTATTTATCTGCTTTAGGACCCCAAAAGGTCTTTACTGCTGGGATTCCCATAAAATGTACAGCCCTTAACTCACCAGCACACCCCAGAATAAAGATGACAAACTTAAATAGAAGTTCACATTAGAAATATTGGAGGTATTCAGGTAAACAGAAATTGGAAAGAGTTTTCAGGAAATTCAGGAAATTTAAGGCCAAATGTCCCAACATTTTAATCCAGATACATGAACTAAAAACTGAGAAAGCTTGGACACTAAGGGATATCCATACATGAACCATGCATTATGGAGATCATCTCCCAAATGGCCACCTATTATTTATTTCCAAAAATTTAAAGTTCATTTTCAGGATTTGTTTGAGTATTGCTTCAGGTTTCCCTGTGATATGAATACTATTAAATGGCCTCAATAATTTCCTAGATTGAGAGATGACACATATACAGGGTATTTTTATTCAGAGTTTTATGTGCAGTTCTGATACAAAAATGAAATCTATTAGATTCTCACACCGAGATATTGAAGGATGAAACTTCCATCAGGTTGAGTATTTCTAAAGTCTGGCTGGAGACCACAGGAGGGATTTGGAAATTATGGATGAATAATCCTGAGCCTTTGCAGGGAAGAGATAGGCTGAATGGGAATTTCCAATTCTTAAAATCAGAAAAGACTTTGAGAACAGGGTGCACAACTGAGTCGGAAACCTCTGGATTTTATGGGAATTTAGTTGTGGATTGAATCCAGCAATGGTTCAACACAGTGAAAGTAATGGTGAAATGAATTTGTATTTTGGAATTGAGATCAGTAACTCTGCTCATCGTGCAGATCAAATAGCAGATTCTGGGCACAGCATGATCAAGGTTCATGAATACAAAAGGGCTCACAGGCTAGAAATATCCATTCACATAGGCAGTAACAATGAACAGTAGCTGTGATTTTCACACAAAGGCAAACAATACCTAATGATGGCAGACAGGAAACAGAAACTTGGAAAAATATCAACTAGGATGATAATGCTGTAAGTATCTCTGGTTTGTATGAAAATCTATGGGAGATGTGGGCATTATCATCAGTACATTGGCCATGCTATGACCAAACAAGATGAAAGCCAAGAAGAAACAGGTCATGACCATGAGCTGCATGCATGCAAATGAGTGAGGAAAATAAAGGCTATGATTACTGAATATAAATGATTGTTCTAAAATGGATAAGACCAGTACACTAAATATTGTATCATTTTTATGTTTATAACTTTGGATTTCCTTGTTCAACTCACCAGAAGACCAAGACTCAGCACCAGGTGTAGGACCCAGGAGAGGTCTATTGAGATCCTCATGTATCTGGGAAATTTGCCTTGATACTAAGCTCACCTGGTGGTCCTGGTCCTGCTTGTGATGAACTTAAAGAACCTCAAGTGACAGGTGTTTCATAATTGAACACCATTGTTCACCCTGTGAATAGAGAAAAGAACTTTGCATAAAAATGAGGGTATAAATCTTCCAAACCAGTAGTTACCATGGACTTTGGGATTCCTCTGTAGTGAATGACCAAATTGTTCACAATATTATGATACTTAAGGGTAAAATCTGTGGATCTTGACCTGCATTCATTAAAATTAAGCATAAGAGCTGATATGTGACAGAGTCAGTGTTCAATTCTACAGTGACAATCTGGACAAGGAAGTGTATTCCCATGAACATTTTGGAGGCTATTCCATCATTTTCTTTGCTTAACATTTACATTCCTGAAAGAGTTTTATGCTTGAATAAATTACAAGATACTATGGTGGTAGTTCAACATAGTAGAAGGCCAAATTGGGGGTGCTGACTCTGTTGGCCACTGTATCCTCATCCCCAATTACAACTTTCAAGCACTGTTATTTTTTACAACTACAGGAGAATGGAAGTATAACAATGTTTGAGAAGAACTTAAATATTTGTAGAGTCTAAATTTGAACCAGAGTAACATGTGCTTAATTACATTGGTTTTATTATTTTTATGGTTGATACACTGTGTCAACTTCAGAAACTTAGAGGTTTAATTAAGATACACAGCAGGGAGCCAAGATCCTTACTTTGTAAATATCCTCAATCTGTTCAAGACTGAGCACAGAACTTCTGTGAGTGCTACACCCAAAATGGAGGGTTGGGGTTGATCCACACACAGTATAAGGAAGGAGAAGAGGCTTGCTTCTCCCTTTTGCTCTGGCTCCTACCTTAATGTGTTGCCATAGTGCCATTCCAGCCTGCCTTTGAAACAGCTGATTATGGACTGAAATCTCCACAGTGAGCTAAAGCTAACACTTCCTTCATTTTGGGTGTCTGGTGGATTTGTCCCAGCAATGAGAGAAAAGTAAACAAGACAACTACTGAGCTAGATTATTTTTGTCCATTTGCTGTTTCCTTGTCTTGGTTATTTTTCCCATTGATGACACAAAATATGTGGCAGCCAAAGTTATGGAAGGAAAGGTTTATTTATCTCACACTGTAGGGGTTGCAATCCCTAATCAGCTGGCTGCAAAGCAGAGTTGCACATGGCAGAGGGGCAACAGTTCATGACAGCAGAAGACAGCAAAAGCAATGTGAGATCATGAAAAGTAAGAAACAAAGACATTTTTACCACTTTCATCTCATCCAGACTGCTGGGTTTAGGCTGGTGCCAATTAAATTGGTCGATGTATCTAGCACTCACCCACCCTGAATCCTAACACCTCTAATCCCAGCATTATACTACAAGTCAATCACTCACTATAGATTTATCTGCTTCTAAAAATGTCCCATCTAAAATTGTAAAAATCTCTGAGTGCCATCTAGACACAAATCATGCTAACATTTAAATATTTAAATTTATATATAGTTTGTCAACTATGAAATGTTTTATACTTTGATTAGTTAGTTTCCTTTGTTACAATACAGCACTATCATTTGAACAAAACCAAATGAAAATCTAGTTTAAGGTTTGTGTCTATCCATACTGGTCATATTGCTTTTTCAGAGGTGGCTGAATCTAGAGTGTGTAATTCACTAGCTGCTATTTTAAGGGCACAATCACATATGTAAGGACAATTATACAGAGATTGAAGGCACAGTTATACCTTTTTTTGGTACTGGGAATTGAGTTCATGACCTTGTGCTTGCCAAGTAGGTACTTATGCCACTGAGCTAAATCCCTGACCCTGAAGGTACAGTTATAAAACAGCAAACTTATGGAAATATTATAGCAAGTTAAAAGTCAAGTTTCAGCCTCTGCCTATGGTCCTGGTGCCTGTCACATAAACACCTTGCTAAATTCAGTCAGCCTTAACCATCTGGGAAAAACTGATTTTTTCTGATAATGCTCTGGGCCAATTTGACTATTCACAGGTTTTGTTTTCCTTAGTTAAAATTATATATTGCTTTCACCTTGATTCAAGGGCATTGGTTGGGCCTCAGTAACCCATTCAAGCAAACTTTTAGCTTTGTTTGCCTTGTGCAAACCCCCTACCCTCATCCTCAGGCTGTTCCTATATTATGGCCAACTATTTATTTTAGAGTTAACTTGCCTGGTAATGTGTGACTTCATTGAATTCATGTAACAAATCATACAAAACCTGCCATCTTCCTTGTACTTCCTGCCTGAAAACTTTATTTAAACTAGACTCAAA
>PVLA01015563.1:0-24658 GCA_004027455.1 Hydrochoerus hydrochaeris
ATAATGTGGGTTTTTTACACTTACACAAATTTTTCATCCATTGATGTTTAGTCCAAACACAATTTAAAGCAGAAAATTTTTGTCTACTTTAAGTGTAAGGAAACTAAATGGTTCCTCTATTTCTATTTATTTGAACTAGCCTAGCCATGCCAATTAATCTTAAAGGTCAAAAAAGTTAGCTAACAGCAAGGTATCTCTATTCCTAATCATTGGATCATGGGAGTGAAGCAACTCAGGCTTCAAATTGATCTCTATTTTTTTAGTTCTTATGGTGTTTGTCTTGCAGTAAACACAGTGAAGGTACATTGGGGTTGCTTGTTCATTTTCAACTGGATTATTTGACTGCCTTTCCTACTGAGTTAAGGAATTCCTTAACTATTTTAATATTAATTGCTTCCAAATACATGGTTTCAAACTGTATCTTAACAAGTTAACCTCCATTGGCAAATTCCTAGGATACAACCTGAAGGTGCACCCAACATTAAACATTTTCCTCTTTTCTTTCTTGTCACTTTGCTTTCTCCCTGGATCCTGCTCCAGACTGTAATGAGCACCTGTGAAGTGCATTAAAATGCACAGACCATTTCCCTGTGCATTCTCCATTCCTAGGTTATGGGAGAAGTCACACTTAGAAAAACAATAGCCAGGAAAATATATAACATACACTATTTGTCATGGTAAAGAAATGTTGAGAATTTCAAAAAGATTCTGATCAGTTATGTTTTCTTAGATTCCAGCTACAGTTGTTAGAGATTTCTGGATGAAGATCAGATGCTCAAAGCCATTGCTCAAGAAGTGACTACTTTTGAAGTCTAATGGACAACGCTGGCTTCTGTCTGCTTTAGACAAGCAACAAGTTTGATGAATTGAAACTCTGTAAGTACTCATGTTGATGAAAAATCATACTATTCATTAGCAATTTTGGATATATTATGGAATATGCTTCATGAAAAATTTCAGTCCCTTCCACTCTTTCTAGTGTTTATTGGGAAGAGATATGATTTAAACCTCACCTCAAGAGACAGAGTGAATGATACACTTTAATATAGCACATTTTGACTCCTGTTGAACAGGGACATGCATTTATATGCTAATTTTTTCTGCCTTTGCAATTGAGCACATTAAGTACCTTGAGGCAAGGGATCCTAAGACATTTCAGTAATAAGTAAAATGGTCTTGGTGTCTACTGTATGGCAAATTGTGTACTAAATTATTTACAAGTGTTATTAGATTCTCTTGCATGTACACATATAATGTAGGTGTCATTATCTGCATTTTCCAGACCAGTAAACACAGTTTAAAGTTGTGGTTTTAATAGCAGTTTATCAGACCACAATTTCCTGATAACAGTTGATTTATAGAAATGATGAGTCAGTGTGTTGAGAGATGTTCTGATTAAATTCATTGGCAAAATGAGCTAAAATTTTCTAATCATGTATGTGTGCTCCTTTATGTTTCCTATGTTTGAATAATTTTCCAATAAATGTAACACCCAGGTCTTTTCCATTTCTATTCGTGAATAAGATTTCTGGAGTTGTCAGCTGAAGACAAGTTGAACATATCCTGTTGTTAGACTGTCAGATGGAAAGTGAAAGCATCCCAAATCCCCTGCAGTGGGTATCAATGTCCCACCTGGCAATATGGCCCATGTCTGAAAAGAAAGACAAAAAGAGAAAAAACTGCAGTTGAAAGTGCTCTCTGATGACCAATGCATAAGGGGAACAAAGAGCCATGAGAATAAGAGCTCAAAACCATTATTGCTATCAAGCATGGAGGTGGTTATAGTTCTCAGCAGAGTACTAAGAAAGAGAAACTTTGCAGCCATGACTGAAAGGAGAAACAGAGCACTTCTTCATCAGGCACAAGGCCCTCCAAATTGCAGCACAATTCATAAACTTCATGGATGCAAGGATGGAACCTTTACTGTCAGGAAGGAATAATTCTTTTTAAGTGCCATGGCCTCACCTGAGATGTTATCTCATATACTGGCCATGGAACCTCAAAGTCTCTTCATCAAGTCTCTGTTTCAGCCATCAGTAGGGGATAATTCTGACCCACAATACTATGCTTCACTACCCCCTCAGCCAAAATCAGTCACATTCTTTTGCCTAAGTAAGGGATCATTGCCTTCAATATAGCAAGCTCTATATGTCACAGGGAATATGACTGAAGTAAAAGTCAGGTTAAAGATGGAGGAAAGTTGCTTCCAAAAAAAGGCAACATGTCAGTGTCCCACAAATTAGAATACTTGCAAATTAACTAGACATTAAGGTAACAGGTCCTTTCCTAGTACTAAGAGCTGGATGGAAGATTGTGTATTCTGTTTTTCTGTTATGCACCAGAAAAATTACCTCGAGATAGTTTTTTTTTGAAATGCTGGTTATGAAGAAACTACATTTCCTCCCTTTCCTGTTGATTTAACTTGCAGTCCATGGAATCCTTTATGATTTTAATATGCACTTGCAGATCTTACTTGTTAACTATTCAGTATATATATTTTATGTTTTCAAAGATTGTCCCAGATACTGTCTTCCAAATGAAAGACAGTCTATAAACTTTAGGTGTTGAATGTATTTTATATCAAGATGCTTATCGGACCAGGGGTTTAGCTCATTAGCATGCCTGCTTGGCAAACGCAAATGAAATGAGTTCAATCCCCGACAAAAAAAAAAATGCTTAACACACAAAAGTCTTTGTGGAACTTTGCTGGGAATGTATAAACTAGTACAAACACTCAAAAAAAAAGAATTAAAGCTACAAATTCCATTGACCCAGCTATTCACTTTATTGGTATCTTCCTAAAAGAATTAAAGACATCATAATATAGTGAGCCATAGCTACCCATGTCTATAGCAGCACAATTCATAACAGATAAATCTTAGAAGCAACTTACATGTCCAAATGATAAGTAAAATGTGGTATCTGCTTACAGTGGAGCACTACTCTGCCATAAATTGAGATAAATGAGACACTTGTAGGAAAATGGATATGCTGCAGACTACAAGTTACATTCATGAAGTAAATCAGACACACTTGCCTAAAAAATGGTTACTTTTAAATAAAAATGAAAGAAAAGAAGACAATAAGAAGACAAAAAGAAGAAATTGGAAATTATAAAAAGATAAATTAAAACACATTATGTGCATGGACCAGCTCTCCACAAGGAATTTAAATATAACACAAAAATGTACTAATAAAGGAATATTATCATTGTGGCATTAAATTTAGCTATCAAGTTGATAGTAATTAGAAGTATCAAAAGAAGTATCAAAGCATTACTTTGGGTGTGTCTCTGAGTTCACATCCAGAAACACAGGCATTTGAGCAGTGAGCTCAGTAAGGAAGGGCTTCCCTCAGTTGGACAAGCACCATTATTAAGTCTTCTGGGGCCTGGAGAGAGCAAGGCAGAGAATTTTAAAGTGTCTGTCTCCTGGAGCTAGGGTATTCTGCTCCCCTGCCATTGGACACCAAAAATCCGGGCATTTAGGTCTCTAGATTTGGATGGAGCCAATTCCTGGCATCTTAAAAACTATGGCTTAAACTTTTTTTTTTTCCTTTACTTCTTTATTACAGTAAAGCTGGTATGAGAAACACTCACCTCTGGCACAAGACAATTTAAGAAACTTTAGACCAAGTCGTTCTTAAACTTTTTAGAAATGCTCTGCTTTACATCTCTGTTGACTTAAACTCAAATTCCTTCTGTAATACACAGAATTCTTCCTTCTGTAATACACAGTTATTCACAGAATTCTGAGACAGAGATTTCTTAGAAAAAGTTAGACCAGCCAGGGTTAGTGCCATATACTGGTAATCCCAGGCCTCCAAGAGCAGAGGAAGGAGTATAACTGTGTATACAAGTCTATCCAGGGATGCAAAGGGAGTTCAAGTTCAGCATTAACTAAATAATAAAACCTTGCCTCAAAAAAATTACACCAAAAAACTTGCTTTGGTATGTTTTTTGATTTGAGTGAAACATGTAAGGGAAAGTTCCTTTAAGTTTATCTTCCCTTTTTTTCTCTGTTGTATGTAAATTTGGAGGCATTACTAGTGTCCTAGAATGAGGGATTGCCATAATATTTTTTAAAACCTGTGTTGTAAAATAATAGACTCACTCAGGCTGGAGCTGATCATTCTTTTTGAGATACATTTAGTGATGGAAAGAGCACATCTTGCACTATAAATACCACTCAATTTGTGGTAGTTGCACGTAGCATATATTCTGAATCGCATTGCCTGCTTCACCCAGGTGTTTCAGGCCCAGTGCTGACCGCTGCCCCTACAGAGCACAGTCTAAGTCTTATAAAAAAATATTCCCTTGCTTTCATTGAAATTGATATACAGACAATTGGCTTAAATCTTAGTGCTAATGTGAACACAAACAACCTTGATTCACACAGAGACAGAGAGGGACAGAGAGAGAGAGAGAGCAAGAGAGAGAGAGAGAGAGAGTTTCAAACCACACCAAAAATTTTCCAAAGGACAGATAGACTTAATTTCAGGTGCAGAGACCCTTAACAAGGTCCACTCACTTGAAGAACTCTAACACATGCTCCGGAGAATGCAGCAGCACAAAGTCCCTCACACAGATGTGATCACAGTCTCATCTAGGTGGAGGCAAGAACTGCATGTGAGAAAGACACCCAGAATGTGCCCGTATGTGGGTGCAGGGCAGATGCACTGAGTGCACAACACCACGCTGATGCTGAGTTGAGCATTCACAGATGCAGCCTCGCCCCGGCGGAATCACTCTCGGGGCTGAGGCTGGCCTGCACCCCGTCATGTCATCATGGCACAGCCTGTAGTGGGGAGGAAGGGAGGAAGCAGGTACTCAGATAGAGCTGTTGGGAACAGAAATCTTTGAGACATTTAACTGTTAAGAATTTACCCTGATGTCAGTTATATTAAAGGCTTTTAATATTTTAATAGTGGTCCAGTGGCTTTCCTTATTCATATTTATTTATAAAGAAATTTACCAGTTCATGTTTCCTTTTTATTCTAGTGAATTTAGAGTAGTGTTACAGATGTATCTCATGTGTAACTCTTTTTCAGACTGTACTGAGTTCCTTTCCAGCACATTTAATTTTTTTTGTTTTAATGAAATACCAGGAGATATTAATATAATAAATATAAAAAGCACTCTTTTTATCACCATGTAAAAATAAAACAAAATTTCATAAAAATAATTAAAGAGTAACAGTAGTATATACACAGTGTAGGGAGGTCTTAAAATAATGACCAAAATGTTACTCAAAGTAAAAGTCATAGATGAAGATGAAATATACAAATAATAAGACAAAACTTTCTTTTCAACAAAGAAAAACTAGTATTTTTAGTGAAACCAATAGCATATATGTTAAAATATTTTTGAAACAACAGAATATATGGAACTTGTGGAAATATTGGAACTTTTTTCTACTTTCTAATTTGCTCCCATATGTAGGCACATATATAAATATGTGTATGTGTAAGTACATCTATGCGTACATATGTATTTTTCTTGAAAGAGACACCATGCGACATTGAAGCTTACTTTACTGAAATAAGGCCATACATTCCTTTGAATGTTGTGATCGACACAATTCTGTCAGTGAAAATTAGGTTCACTTTGTGAACCTTCACCAGAACTTAGATTATATTGCATATACAGTGAGTGAGAAATGTTATTTTTAGTTCATTCCTTTCATCGTTTCAGGGTATGATTGTGCTGAGTTCAGAAAAACTCTTTTTGTTTTGCTTTTGAGACAGTCTTGCTGTGGAGTAATGATTGGCTTTAAATGTGATATCCTCCTGCCTTAAGCACTTAGCCTCCGAAGTGCTAGAATTATAGATGTGTGCCACTATATCTGGCTTTCAAAATCCTTTCTAAACCTAATCTCATTATTATGAAAAGTTTTCTATATTTTCATTTAAATTCCAATTTCCTGATCAGTTTATACACATCTGTAAACTTCACCTTGGCCCACCCCATTCAGGTTGGCTGGACTTACTGTATCATGTAATCACTTCCTTGCTCATTCCCATGCATCAGTGGACCTAAACAAGCATCCGCTAATCAAGCCAGACATTTCTATGTTCATAGCTGACTATGCCCCGTCACTGCTTATTTACTTCTGGCTTGCCAAAGGGCTATGCACAGAGCTATGAGCTATTTTGTTGCAAGTTAGACAATTGCTCATATAGACGACTGAATGAATGGGCCAAGTACCCAGGCAAGTATTCAACAACTTATAAATATGGTAGTTGATTAAAAGAAAAACTCCTAGTTGTGTTGTAGTCAGGGGTCATGAGGAGAACAATTAGAATCAGGACATGGAAATTATAATATCATTTAATGATCGTCACCCAGAGTTAACACAAGAAAATGCAGGAAATATATCCACAACAATAAAGACATAGACTATTTAGCCAAGGGCCTGAATCCCACAGCAATGTCCCACATGAGTCCAGATGAAGACCCAGAGCTCATGACAATGCCTCCCAAGAGTCCAACTGGAGGTCTAGAACCCACAAGAAGGACTCACGCCAGCCTCTTCTATGGATCCAGGCTGGGAAGGCCCAAAGGTCAGCAGTGGAAGCTAGGAAGCATATGCCAGGAGTCTGAAGGAACTGTGCTGGTAGGCTGAGGGTTCTATGCAGGAGCCAAGAAGTCACGCTCAAAACAAAGACCAGGACTGCCTTAAAAGCACCACAGCCATCCCCAGTGACACAGAGTCCCCATGCTTCTCTGACAATAAGCACAGTTGAATACATGCCAGGAAGCCAGTGTGATGAGTTCATCCTGGAGCTCAATCAGCACAAGTCTTCTCCACTGGAGCCAGGAAGCAATGCTTAATATAAGGACCAGAGCTTCTCCAGGAGAACCAACGGCTCAAACAGCAACATACTGAAGAACCCACAATGCCTCAATGCCTTTCTTCTCCTCCACATCTCTTTTTATGCTGGTAAATTTCCTCAGGTGGAGTGTCTATGTTCAGCACCCTGTTGATTTAATTCTGCTGGCATTACTTCAGTTGACCAGTTTTTAACACATAACATTGATAGTTCTGCTTCTGCCCCAAATAAGAACATTTTTTGCTGCTTGACTCAAACAACTCTAGAAGTAGACATTCAGTTTTGGAATTGATACTGTGGAAGTGTTCCAACACAAAGAGGACAAAAGCTAGCAGGCAGGATGCATTGACAGGGACAGCACCACACAGTACCTGTGTGCTTTCTGACCTCTTTTCACCCCTGCTGCAAACAGCCACACTCAAACATGGTCGAATATTTCAGACACACCTCTGCTAGCAATCAGTAAAATTGGGTAATGGTTTGTTTTCAAATTTATCATTAATGCAGCACATGTCTGGGTACAACTAGTTTTCAGGGATTTTTTTTCTTCTTCCTCTTCATCTACTTTCTCTTTCTATTTTAGCTTATAAAAGGAGAGACAATCAAATTGAAAGAGAACCAGGAGGAGTGTGAGGCAAGTGAGAACTTTGCTTGGACCTGTGGTGTGCTGGAAGAGGTATGTTCATTTTCTCTTCTTTTCCTATCATGCAAATTATTCTTGAGCTTGACTTGATTTTTCCTTCAAAGTAGCAGCTGAGTAAAAGACAGGAATTGCCTATTGCCTGTGTGACTCCCTGGGGGCCTTAAAGGCACAGATCCTTGGCCATCAATTCACAGTAGCACAAGCATCAAGCTGACCAGGATGAGCTGTGGACAGATGCCTGCCAGACACTCATCAGTGCTTGCCTAGCTCTGAATACAGAGAACAAAGTCTTCCAGGCCAAGCAGCTTATAATTAATTATAACAAAATGAAGAGTTTTCTTTTCTTTCTTTTTTTTAAATCTTTCTAGCAATTACACTTAAGAAAGCTTCAAGGAAAATATTTTGCAAGTATCTGTGCAGAAATAAACTAAGTTCCTTCATCCGGAGCATCTTAATCAAATGTGGCACATGTTAACATATGGGTACTTAGGCCTGGGAATCCAGCTTTTAGCAGTCCTTTCAAGTAATTCTCATGTACTGCAGAGTTTTATACCACTCTTAAATGGGAGCAAACTAACGTACTTAGTTTATATGAAGCTAATGCTCCATGATTTATTCAACCCTAAGAAACCAGAGACAGAGAATTACTGTAGTGATGATGACATCATTTTAGAGAAAACTTGTGTCCTTACTTCAGACAGAAGACAGTTCAGGTCCAAGGAGTACAAAGCAGATGCCGAGATTCATAGTTTACCTCCATATTCCTTATGTCCACAAGAGGAATAAAGGTTAGACGAGAAAGTAGATAGTGCAGGCACATTTGGTTTGAACTTGACTACTGTTTTGTTCCAGTGAAAAATTGGTTTGTAAATTTCTTTTTCTTAATAACTGTAAAGATTGTAATAATTATAAATAATTGTAATAATTTTAAAAAGTGTAAACATTTTGATGGACTTTAGAATCTATTAGATCTTTTGTTAATAATAATAAATTTAAAAATTTCTCTGTAAATCAATAAAAGCTCATAAAAATCATATTCTGACACATGCTATGCTGAGATGTAAGGTTCTGCCATTTCTTTTAATTATTATCATGTCCTCTAGATGGGCTTACAGTTATGTTTTGTTGCAGCTCATTAATTACCCTAAAATTCTTGGGCTAGGAAGACAAATCTTGCTTAAACCCACGCAAGTTGATGATAGAACTGTATTGATGGAACTAGATCCATCTTGACTATTTGATGTATAATTATAAAATAAATATTTGTGATACTTGAATCAACATTGTGTTTATATATTCTGATTTCAACAAATCACAGATTCCATGGACAACTATTTTAGTACAATGATGTTCAAAAATATGACAGGAGATTCATGGGATAACTGCATACTTCACAGATATTATCAGAATAAAACCTAAGGGAATCCTACCATTGTAGTAATTACCTGGCACCTTCCCTGCAATTTTTTTTCCCTTGGAAATAAGGATTGAACACACTCAATTGGAACTGAGCTACCTACATAGACATTGTTAATTTAATTTTTTTGGAGAGAGAGAGACAGTATTACTATGTCAGTAAGTTTCCCAAGCTGGGCTCAAACTTGTTATTCTGAATTATGTTCTTACTTATATCTCAAATTACATGAGACTGGCATTTACTGTTCACATTTGTATCAACTTTCACTCAGAATTTCCCATTAAATCTTGGACATTGTGTTCTAAAACTTCTATAGCTCATATCTCTAAACTTTCCAACTCTTCCCACAAACCTACCTCAAAGACTTCTGAATCACATGGTCAGGTGTCATTCACAGTAACATCTTCACTTCTCTAGTCTAGTTTGCTATATTAGCTTTCCCATTAGTGGGGCAAATTATTCAACCCCTTCAACTTTAAGGAAGAGCATCTGATTTGGGTTCAAAGTTTCAGAGGCTTCATTGCATGATTGGCTGTCTCCTAGGCACAAATATCATGGCCATCAAACATCTCAAGTGGCTATAAACAGACAACTGGGAGGAAACGAGTAGAAGGTAAATCATCAAAGTCATATCTGTCGTGAGCCATCTTTTCCACATAGGCCTTACTTTCTAACAAGATTCAGCCATTAACTTAGCAGTGAATTAATCCACTCATGGGGGTAACACCCCTTAATGGTCCAATAAACTTCCAAAGCCCTACCTCTGAACACATTAGTGATCTGAGAGAAAATTTTAAATGCAAACACAATATTCATTAAAGTGCTATAGCAAGTTACTGAACAAAGAACTTATAAAACAACCAATGTCTCTCACTGCATTATTATGCCAGGTAAGTGACTGAAATAGTACTGCATACAAAAGATGTTGCTTTATCCGATATTGGTGTCTTGGTGTTTGCTTATATGAATGATACATAATACATATTCATAACTCATATAGCATAAATACATTTTCATATATATGGTATGATACATGTTATATAATATGGTAGATATAATTGTAGATATGATTTTAACAATATTGAAGTGTATATTTCAGTGATAGTGGTGTAGTCACATCCTTGTGCAATCATCGTCACTGAATATCTCCACATTTCTTTTCATTATTCTAGCCTGGTAAGCTGTTATACATCTGGACCTAAAATGTCGGCCCCCCAGTGTCTGATAGAAAACATTAATGGGCAGCTGTCAGTGAACCAGGAAGCCATACAGATTCTTGGCAGGATTTCTAATCCAGTGGTGGTGGTGGCCATTGTCGGACTGTACCGTACTGGAAAATCCTACTTGATGAACCGCCTGGCAGGAATGAATAGTGGTGAGTGTTGTCCTGGAGTGGGGCCAATTGCTTGGTATTTGCTACATCTCAGCTTCTAACTTATTTTTGTCAGGCACATGAAGGTGGATCCCAAGTCTTCTCAAAGAAGCAACCGTCTCATTTTAATTCTGACCACCAAATTCATACATTGTTCTCATTTTTGTCCATATGGTTTTCTTATTGTCATTGAAGATAATATATTCTTCCAAAGCTCATTATTCCACCTTTTATTACCTCCTCAATCCTAGGCTTCTGTGTTTTTCCCATTGTGTACATATTGTGCCTTTTCTACATAATATTGCTGTCTCAATATAGAGACTCTACTTCCCGGGGTTTAGCTCATAGGCATAAGTGCATTCCTGGAAAGCGCAAGGTCACGCATTCCATCCACAGTACCAAAAAAGAAAAAAAATATATATATATATTTATATTTACATTATTCATATTTACATGTAGAGAGAGAGTGACCCTTAAATATTGGTCATCTTTAAGATGCCCTTAAGCTTCCCATCCCATTGTCACTACCAACTCCTGCTGGTTCTTCACTTTTTTCTTCTTAGTATCTTTTTAGTATAAAATATGTTCTCATTTCCCTTTTCTGCTTCTTTCTTTTCTTCTCATATCCCTCTTTAGTTTGCTCCTCTTTGACTGAATTTCATCCTTTTTCCAGTAGTATTGTTGTGACCACCAGAGGTCTCCATTTTGTCAGATTTTTGGATGTCTCTTTTTCACAATCTTGAGCCATTTAGTGTCAGTATTCTTATATTTACTGCCTTCCACCCCAGCCCTATAGCATATCTTATAAAGTAAGTCATCCTTGTGGAAATAGACAAGGCCCTATCATTTCTTGCTGGAGTATTCACACTCCAACAAAGCTTAATCTATATTTCTTCTGTTATTTGGTGGAGCTGAACTCACTGCTTGTTGTTTCTCTTCTTCCCTTCAGGTTTCCCTCTGGGATCCACAGTGGAGTCTGAAACCAAGGGCATCTGGATGTGGTGTGTGCCCCACCCCACCAAACCCAACCACACCCTGGTCCTTCTAGACACTGAGGGCCTGGGTGATGTGGAAAAGGTGAGCAAAAACTCTCAGGCAGATCAAGTTCTGAATGATCTTTTCTTTTCAAGATTGGAGGGCTGTGATCTGTTTGTGAGCTATAAGAAGCCCAACCAGTGAATGAGACAAATTTTGTTCTGCTTGAATCTTGTCTCTGGATAAGATTATATATCCTGGTATTTTAAGTCTAATACTCATTTCTTGACACAGGTGTGAATAATTTCATTCAGTATAAGGAAAACATTGAATAAGTGAGTTCCAGTATCTCAGTTTAGGAGTACAGATATTAGTGAACAGTATTAAAGTTTGGTCCCCACAGAATCTTCAGCCCTGTTGTGTAGACCACATGGTGACAGGTAAAGAAGCAGCTTAAAGAGAAAAAGAGGCTGCACTGAGCAGTGCCTGGCCTCTTTCGGTTTGCAGGGCCACATGTGATTGGAACAGCTCTTTTAAAATATCCTCTGTGGGGAGAAGGGTGCTGAGTTGTTACCCAGTTCAATAACTGGAATTTCACCCTGGAAAAATGTCTCATAAGGGAGCTGACACATGCAGGATGTTTTCCACCAACTCTGCCAAGAGTTGCACAATGAGTTTTCAGTTGTGGAAGGCGCTGTGTGCTCACATCCCTGTTTCACCATATACAGTTAGGCATATGGGTATCTGGCGTGGAAGGTGGTAAGGGGCCAGCCCCAGTTCAATGGCAGAGGAAGGGTCTCTGATCTACTTCCCATCTGAAAATCAAGTATGGATTTGGGGGTTTCTTAGAATGAATCTCCTAACTATCCATAGAACATTCTGGAAGTCTATAAGAAGCCTCTAAACGTGCTGGTTCTATACAACATTTTGTCCTATAGTAAGCATTCTAAGATGGAGTTTTGTTAATTTAGCTTCCAAACAGTGTAATCATTTGTCTCTTTTTCCCCTTCCTTTATGACTTGAGAATAGCGTATACATTTAAATATGAATCGTTTCTCCCAAAGAGCAGTGAGAAACTTTACTTTTTTCAGTTTTATTGAGATATGATCAACAAAATGTACACTTAGGTATATATTTTGAGTGGCATTTTCATATATATTGTGAAATGACAACCAAGTAAAGTATCCAGACTTCACATAGTTGCTATTTTGGTTTTCCTTTTTGTAGTGTGAACATTTAACAATGTAGCCTTTTAGCTAATTCAGATATAAGATGTGTTATTAACTATGGTTACCAAGCCATTCCTTAGAGCTCTCCAGAAATTGTTTATGTGGCATAACTGAAGATTTATTTCTTTTGCATAGGATCTATGCATTTCTTGCATGATCTAAACCTTATAAAACACTATTGTATTCTCTGCTACTATTTTTTTTTTTTACTCTTCAGTATTCCACCATTTGATGAGACAATGAATATTTGTCTTTTTGCATCTGGTTTATTTCTCTAAGCTTAACATCCTCCAGGTATTTTTTGGTTGATGTTAAAGGTAGGATTCTCTTCCTTTCTATTGCTAGATAAATGTTTTCCACCTTATATTTATTGACTCATTCACTGATAGACAATATGGTTTTTCTCTAACCTCACCTAATATGAATAATGGCGCAATAAACACGGAAGTGCACATTTCTCTTTCAGGCACTGATCTCATTTCCTTTGAATTCATACGTAAAATGAGATTACTGGATCATATGATGCTTCTATTTTTAATATTTGAAAAAAACTACATAATATTTTCTGTAATGTCTACATGAATTTATATTCCAAACAATACATAGAAGGATTTTTTTCCTCAATCCTCATCAATACTTGTTTTACTGTGCTTTTAATAACTGTAAAATGAACAGGTGTCATTTTGTGTCTCCTGTTGGTTTGTTTTGTATTTTCCTGATGGCCAGTGACAATTAACATCTTTTCATAAATTTACTTGTCATTTATCTTCTTTCTTTAAAGAAATGCATGTTGCAGTTTTTGTTCATCTTCAAGTAGATTATGTGGTTGGCTTTGCTAGTGAGTTGTAGAAATTCCTTAAATATTTTAATATTAAACATTTATGCAAAACTTTTTCTGTTATCCTGTAGTTTCCTTTTCACATGACTGATTTCTCTTTGGTCAGAACCATTTTATTGAATGCAATCCCACTTGTCCAATTTTTTCTCTGTCACCTGTTATCTTTCGTGTCATATCAAAACAATCAAATAAAAAACCAATCTCAATATCACTCCAGTATAAAGAGGCATTTTCCATTTGTTTCTTCTCATAATTTTATTGTTCAAATATATTTTCCTTCCGTCACATATTTTGTACTTCTTACCCCAACATCTCCAAACTATATATTTTTCTTACATATGACTTAACACCCAGTAAATATGCATAGAATGAAGAAATGCTAATTTCCATGAGGATGTACACTTAGAAGCCCTGGGATAGTACAAGTGTTTTTGTATGTTCTCTTATTTCCTATAATTCATGGAAAGTAGAATTTTATGAAGATTATAATCTTCTTTTAATGCAAAATTATTGTAATGGTCAGAGTTGTTATTTGCATTTGTGTCTCTCATGTTTGCATTGAAATTGTGAATGAAACACATAGAATGAATGAATGAAATTGTGAAGAGTGGACTTCTAAATGCCTGTGCTCTCTAGGGTGATCCTAAGAATGACTCCTGGATCTTCGCCCTGGCCGTGCTTCTGAGCAGCACCTTTGTCTACAACAGCATGGGCACCATTAACCACCAGGCCCTGGAGCAGCTGCAGTATCCTTTCTGGACCTCAGACACCAGATAGATGATATTTGGCATTTGGGGAAAGTAATATTGAATTATTTTTTTATTCCTTGTGGCTTACTTGATTTTGGTGTATCATGAGTGACTTAGGGCAAAAGAGAGTCTTCATTATACTTTTTAAGAAGCAAAGCCTAGGAATTATTTGTAGGAATATTCTTTTCTTTAACCAAGTCTAGTTACGTGACAGAGCTCACAGAACTGATCAGGGCAAAGTCCTCCTCAAATTCTGATGGAGTACAAGATTCCACAGAGTTTGTGAGTTTCTTCCCCAGCTTCATCTGGACTGTACGGGATTTCATGCTGGAGCTGAAGTTGCAAGGTCAGCCTGTCACAGAGGATCAGTACCTGGAGAATGCCTTGAAGCTGATTCCAGGTACCAGAGCAAAGTCAAGTTCAGGAACTCTCTGGAGGTTGGATATGCTGCATTCTCTGTGATTTCTAAGGTTCCCTCCATACTTGAAACTGGCTGGAGGCCTTTAGAAATGGTGACTGGTGCATCAGTTGGAATTTAAAATTTAATGTTTTAATTTACTTCAGTTGATACATCATGACATACAGTGAAATTATTCAAAACCTAGTGGTTATTTACAGAATTTTTAATTCAGCATCCAGAGTCCAGAATGCTACAAGTTTCTAAAAACAGTCCCTTGCTTACCCTATTTTGATGTCTGCTTCATCCATTTAGAACAGCTGGTCGCACAGTTGCTAAACTTGCCAATGCAGTGCAGGGTCGGTTCTCTGTGTGTGTGTATGTGTGTTTGTTTGTTTGTTTCACACGGTGAGACAGTATGCTTTTCAAGAAGGTATAAATCTTCTAATACTGGTATGTAGCTTTCTAAAAGTGACCTAACAAAGATAACTATATTCTAAGTAAATCAGAGGAAGCAATCGCTTTTCTCTTTATGTCTGCTACTTTTTTGCTACCATACATTCAATTTACTTTACATTGATAACACACATTTCTATTAACTTTTATATATATTCATGCTGTTGTTTCAAAATAAATATTAGTATCTGATTATTTGTAAATAATTCACATAAGTGTTTATCCAAATATTTTGTGAAAAAATGTTATTTTTCATTTATTCATTCTTTTTTTTTCTACTGCTTATTTCTCAAAACATTCACTGAAAATTTGACAAACAGGAAAAAAAATAGTTAAATCAAACATAATCCTTTGTCACAAAGATTATATGGAATAGTTGTGATGTTTTAGAAGCCCAATATTGTGTATAATTTTAGAAATTATACTGCATGGTATATATTTCAGCCTTGAGGATATGGGATACATGTAGATACTATAGTGATTGCTATTATGTAGCAAAGAACATATCTATCATAATTACAAAATCGTTTTTTGTGATAAAAGCAGGTAAAATTGACTTATTTCAGTAAAATTTTTACAATAGTTTTGTTGGGCTGGGGATATATCTCAGCAACACAAGTGCCTGCCTGACAAGCACAAGGAATAAGTTTGCCGTGATACCAAAAAAACAAAACAAAACAAAACAAAACAAAACAACAGTTTTGTTAACTCTAGCCTCATTTTGTACACAGGTCTCTAGACTTGTACACCTTATATGTCGGCTACTTTGTGTCTTCTACTCTGTATCTCTTTATTTCCCCTTTACCTCTGGCAACCAGTGCTTTATTGTCTATCTCTATATTTGGAAATTTTAAATGAAATGTGTTTAGCATCAAATGGATTTTCTTATATAGTCATGATAGCATTCTTAATATTCTAATATTTTTATTTTAATATCATTTCATTGTCTGCTGTAAGTCTCTCTTCATTTTGGTACCACAGTTCAATTTCAAGGAAGGACTGAGTAGACTAGAAATTTGTATTTTAAATTGTATTCACTGAGTAAACATCAAATAAACTACTACTCTATAGCTGGAGCCATATTCAAGTTTAGGGAGATAAGTCAGCTCTTCTTTTTCACTGAAATTACCCCATCCATGTATCTATTATCTATCTATCTATCTATCTATCTATCTGTCAAAATATCTTGCCAATTATAACACTGGTAAAAATCTAATATATAAAATTATTAAATTTTTATATTAAAGCTACTCTGTGAATATAGAACACTGCAAAGATACAACAATTTCTATGAAAAAAAAAACCTTCTGTCTCCTTGTCTCAAGACTATTCTACTATACTCTTTTTCCCTCATGACTTAGGTAACAATCCCAGAGCACAAATATCCAATCTTCCCAGGGAGTGCATCAGGAAATACTTTCCAGATCGGAAGTGTTTTGTCTTTGATCGGCCAACAAATGACAGACAACAGCTACTCAGACTGGAGAATGTCTCAGAAGACCAACTGGATCCCAAATTCCAAGAACAAACACACAGTTTCTGTTCTTATATCTTCACTAATGCAAAAATCAAGACCCTCAAAGAAGGAATTGTGGTCACAGGGAATCGTCAGTCTTACTTACATAGTTTGCATGAACTAACATACATTGAATAGACTAAAAAATGAGCACAAGTTATTTTCATTTCTTACCTCTATTTAAACTCTATAAGAAGTGTGTATAATTTATAATGATTTCATTTATTGAAATTTATAGGCTTTTTCCTCTTCAAAATTTTATGATTTTTCACAAGAAAGTGTAGTTTCTACCTACTTGAAAAAAATCTTCCATTTGTAAAGAAATTAGTGTGTGGAAATAGATATAGACTACTTACATAGAGAGAGCCATCCATGTAAATTCTTGTACAATGAGAACAGGAAACACTTCTAATATTTTCTATCAGCCTAAATATAAGTGCTAGCCTCTAACTCCCTGAAGATTCATTGAAAGTTTCAGAATTTGGAGCAAATATACTGTGAGATAACTTACCTCTTTAGTTACTGATATATTCTATATTTCCTCAGGTATTTTTCATGCTTTTTTCTTTTTTTGGTAGGGGGCTTGGTTTCTGTCTGTAGGGTCACTGTATTTATTTCATTAACTAAGTTTACCTGTGCATTTGAGGTTTACATAATAACCACATTCATCACAGGGAACTTGTACCTGTACATGATATAGCTTGATTTTTTTTTCCTATTTCCCATACCCTCCTTTCAATACTTTTTGCTCTCTTCATTTATAAAAGCATTGTTTCCATTTTTTCCTCTTTTTCTTTTTTTTACACAATTTTAATTTGGAAATTTTGTTTTCCATGTACTTTTTATTAGATGAAGTTAGATTTTAAGCATTTTTGAATGTCTTTGAATTGGAGAACAATGAAAATGACAGATTAAGAGGGCAGTGAGGATGGAACTAGGAAGCAGGTGTACGTGTGGGAGAAAGAGACAGAGGCGTACTGATTTTAGGAAGGTAGTGAGATGATTATCTTAGGACCCACTGAATTGTAAGTTTCCTATTTATCCCCTACAATTCCTGGATCATTCAGGGCTGGGAGCTCTGGTGGAGACTTACGTGAAGGCCATCAACAGTGGGGCAATACCTTGCCTGGAGAACGCAGTGACCACTCTGGCCCAGTGTGAGAACGCAGCCGCCGTGCAGAAGGCAGCTGACCACTACTGCGAGCAGATGGCCCAGCGCCTGCGGCTCCCCACAGACTCACTCCAGGAGTTGCTGGACAAGCACGCGGCCTGCGAGAAGGAGGCCATCGCGGTCTTCATGGAGTGGTCCTTCAAGGATGAAGATGGGAAATTCCAGAAGCAGCTGGCAGTACTGTTTCTTTTTCAGCACTTTTTTTGATCTTTCCCCTGATGAGGTGATTTTATGAAACTTGTAGTTTATTTCTCATTCCAGTGTAAAAATTGTGGATTGTCTTTGAGAATGGGGTTTCTAAATCTTCATGCCACCTCTAAAAAAAAATAATAATAACAAAAGAAAACTTCAGGTACATTATGCACAATCTTTCTGGGGAACTGAAACATAATCAAAGGAAACAGAATCCTTAATATTTGAAGTGGGTTCTGGTAAATATTTCTGTAAATGCAAGCCTGGCTGGAACACCCTCTCTTTATCCCCTCAAAGGTTTGCTTTTTCCATGTGCCCTGGTCCGATGATGGAACCTTAGTTTCTCTTAGCAGATTGTTCTTCCAGGGCATTGCTTATTGCTGTGTGATGTGGCACTGAAAATACAACCAGAGGACACACAGCTCCAAGAAACCATAGACCTTGTGGAATGCAGTTGCTTCATTTCACACAGAAAGGTATTGAGATCTCAAAGGTTTCAGAGTTTCCCAATGCCTGGCAGAAAGTTTTAAGGATTTTACAGATGTCTAGTTGTATAACTTCTCATTTGTTACACATCTCACTAAATTAGGAGAATTTTCTCATAAAAAACAGGATGATTGTTTTGTCCTCTCCAACACATTCTTTTCTGGTGCCATCTCTGTACATTTCCCTTGCAGAACATTATAAAAAATAAAAAGGAGGATTTCTTGCTGAAGAATGAAAAGGAATCTGACCAATACTGCCAGGATAAACTGAATCTACTTTCAAAAGCATTAATGGAAAGCATTTCAGCGGGAACTTTCTCTGTTCCTGGAGGGCACAAGCTATACATGGAAGCAAGGAAAAAGATTGAAGAGGACTATCAGCAAGTGCCTAGGAAAGGAGTCAAGGTGAGGAGTAGGGTAGCCTGGGAAAGTCCAGAAAGTATTATCAAGGGTGCTCTGGAACCAGGTGTGAGAAATAAGAAAACAGGGGAATAGCATAAAATGTTTACCCTCCTCTCAAGGGAAAGGAATCCAAACTAGGTTCTTAACATGTTAGGAATGTGCTACAGCAGTGAGCTGCTTCCGGAAACCCACTTTTCATTTTAATTCTTCGTATTTCCTTTGTATCCCTGAGAATAAAAATGTTCATTTCTAAAGAAACTAAGGAATCCAAGAAGGACAAGTTAAAACTTATTCATTTTGTCAATTAAGAAGACGACTTGCAATGTGCTTAGAACTCCTACGTACAAGAGATTTACATGGTTCATTTAGAGGTTTTCCTCTCCCATCTGATCAAAATGAGAGAGACAAGATCAACTAAATAGAGATTTGCATATTCTATGACATCACTTATAAACCTGCAAAATGGCAGACATAGGTGATGATAATTAACCTCATATTGGTACAACTACTGTGTATTGAATTGATATTGCTGATAAATTAGTGATAAGTTCGTTCTCTGAATTTTTAATTTCATTCTCTATATGGTTTTAAGTAATACATATTTATATTGTGGGAATTTTACTGAGAAGCCTCTGCAAATTAAATAACTTTCATAGAGATAAAGCCAATAAGACATGGACAGCTTAGAACCAACACTTCTTGTTGGAACACAAATATAGGAAAGCATCAGAGATTGTAGTTTTTAAAAATGCATGTGATTCTGACCTGCTGGAATCTAGATTAGATGGCAGGGCGGAGCCTGGCAGAAAACTGGAGTGAAGGAAATTGGAGGCCAAAGAGATGGAGAGTCTCTGGTGACACTGAGGAGCTTGACCTCTTTGTAGAGGGCTGCTGTAAAATTTAGTTATGAAACAAAATGGCATACACGTACTTATTTTGCAGAGATATTCTCAAAATGGCAAGTTTTTTTTTAATTTTTGGACTCACAGGCATTGGAGGTCTTCCAGAGATTCCTGAAGTCACAAGCAGCAATAGAGGCATCCATCCTGCAGTCAGATAAAGCTCTCTGTGATGGCCAGAGAGCTATGGCAGGTATGAGGATAAGATTGAACTTCATGGGTGAGCAGATACCTGCAATGACCTTGAGTGATCCAACAAGAAGTTTTTACACATACTGGTAGCATCCTTTCTCTGTGAAATGCACACTCTGGTGACTGTGGAAAGAACATGGGGGAGTTTGGGGTTTTTTTAGCTACAAGGATAGGAAATTTCCCATCACCTTCTATACTGTATTTTGGTTGGTATGGACTTGCATGAATTCTGAGATTTGCTTTCAGATTTCATTTCATCTCTGAGTTCAGGAAGGAAGATAGCGGTTTTTAATTCTTTGTTTCCTCCCTCTCTCAATATTTCCTGGGGGCAGCTGAGATGGCCAAGAGGAAGGAAGCTGAGAAGGAAAAAGAACTTTTAAAACAAAAATTACAGGAACAAGAGGAGAAATTAGCAGATCTAGAGAGGACTATCAGGGAAAACAAAGAAGAATTCGAAAAGAAGTTGAAGTTAGAGAGAGAAAATGAACAGAAAGAGCTGCAAAAAATGTTGGATCATATGCTGAAGGTGGGTGTGCCCCTTGTCAGTAGTTCCTAGTGTCACTTCTGCTTTATTGGGATGGTGAAGGTCATGGCCAGATCATGGAAAGAGGCACAAGAGCAATTAAGTGCTGGAATTCATTGAGCTGGAATCCTGTGGTATATATTTTTAAAAGGTGGTTCCTTTGAATTTTAGTCCATGTACAGACTCTGAAAATTCAGGTTATCTTAAATCCTATATTTCCATGGAGAATATGAAAAGTATTTATATTTGGCAGTTCATAAAATGATCTCACAAGAGTGTGATTAACCAGGACCTAAATAAACCGAATTATTAGCCCATTTTTGTCAATGTCAGCAGCAATTGGTTCACCTTAACAAAACCCATACTATCGGGAGACCTACTGTCAGCAAAGACCCTGAAGTGGATCCATGCTGACATAAAACTTTCAGGAATGTGCACACTTAAGAGCACAAGGAAGTGATAACATATGAAACTATTATACTGGTCTCTAGGTGTCCTAGTTAGTTTCCTGTAGATGGGACAAAATCTCCAACGTTCCGTCTTAGACAGGCTCTAAGGTAGACATACCTTGGCACAGGCACTTGGCAGAGAAAAGAGTCCTCAGACAGTGGCAGTCAGGAAGCAGACAGGGAGGGGTGGAGGTGGAGACAAGAACACTCCCATCCTGGTTGCCCCCAGTGACCCACCTCCAACCAGGCCCCACAGACTAACAGCACATCCACCTACTGAAATCATCCATGGATAAATGCCCTGATGAGAACAGCACTCTGATGACCCAGTCTGCTTCCATACACATGAGTGTTTTGAAAGATATATCAGATCTAAACCATATTGCCACATGTAGACAGCCTGCCAGGACTAGCATATGGCACCACATCACCTCTGCTCTTACCATCTGGCAATTGTAGAACAGATTTTATATACGTAGACAAGTCCCATTGATTACTATTATATGGTCATCATACTGCCCAAGTGAAATGGAGAATCTGAGCAACCAGAACAATGGGACTTTTGTGGTTGTTGTTCTCATATCCTGGAATAGCAGAAATGAATGGTGAATGAATAATAATAACAAGGTAAAACTATGGTTCCACCTACCCAAATCTATGTCCAACTCAGATAATATTGTTTGTTGCTAAATTAAATTATTCCCATGCAACTGTAAAAACATTTAGGGGTAATAGAAACATATTTTTCTAAATTTGTTAAAGTACCACTCATAAAATAGAAGTATTGTAAGTATTTTATTTACCTCTCTGTTCTTACTCATTTCTTTTAGTTGCAAAAGGAATATCTTGAAGAAGGATATAGGGAAAAATTTAAGGCAATGAATGAAGAAATAAATAACTTGAAGAAAATAATGGAAGCCAAGAAAAATGATGATGCACCTTACATTGAGCGAATCTTGACTTTCTTTGGGAAAGAAGTAGGTTCATTACTGGTTGGTCCTGCTATAGTCTTTGATGCAGTGGTAAAAGGAGCTTCTTCATTCTTAAAAAAAAAATCATCTCCACATTTAAAGAAATGAAAGATTTTGAGTGTATGCTTTGGTTTATTTTTGGTGCATGTGGATGGCATTTGTACTCAGTAAAGTTTTAAAATAAAAGGTGCTTACTGAAGGATGTATCTATGTCTGGCCCACATCTCATAGAACAAATGCATGTACGTGTTTAAAGGCAAGGTTATCTTTTAAGACACAAATGCTTAATATATATATATATATATATATATATATATATATATATGTCAACTGACTTTCTTTTAATTTAAAAAGTAGGAAATTACTTATATGTCATAGTGTTAGCTTTACAATGTCAATTTTTAATAAGGTTGATATTGAAAAACAAGTAATAAAATGACAGTGGAAGTCTACTCAGCCAAATGCAAAATTGTCTTTGGAATCTTTTAAAATTAAAACAAAAAATATACACATATATATGATGACTATTACATTGTTGTATGTAAGAACATGTATATGTAAATACAAATAAAATCTCTTTTAAGAGTTTAATAAAAACCTAGTATACTTGTGTCTTTCTGTGAAGAATAAATAGAAACTAACAGTAGAAAAGAAATTGTTCTATTATATACTCTATTTTGAACTTTTGTAACAGGACTTGTATTACAATATTGGGAAACAAAGATGAAAATTTAAACTGTAACACTGTGAATAACAGACATAAAAATGAAATTGGCAATGAGATGATGGATTTTCTCATTGTTTGTACAAATGACATCAGTCATCTTATGCATGGGCTTAAGTCAGAGAAAGCACAAAATTTGAATCCTCATACTGTTTTCATTTTGGAATTGTTTTTTAACTCTTATAATTGCTTAAAATAAGGTATAAATATTCCGGTGATACTTGAAATTTAAGTTCATATAGCCTCTACCTCCCATTTCTCAATTACAGTGTTGGATTATTAAAAGCACAAATAAAACATATTAAGAATGTGCCCAGATGCCTAGACCCAGATATTCTTCTATATATCTTTCTAAAAGAGTCAAATGCAACACTTTACAGTGAGGCAACATATCCAAATTTATAGTAGCAGAATTCATAATTGCTAAATCTTGGCATTGGCCCATATGTGCATTCACTAGATGAAAAGATAAAGAATTTGTGATATTTATACACAATGGAGTAGGGAGCTATCACAAAAAGGATAAATTTCTATAGGAAAATGGATGCACCTTGGGACTTTAAAGGTAAGGAAAATGAATCAGACACACAAGCTTAAATATCACATGATTGTTCTTATAAGACAAACTCAAAATATAAAGAAAGAGTGAAATAAAAGATAATAGGGAATAGGAAGATGGATTTTTTTTTCAAATAGGAAAGTAATCAAGAGTTGAAATGGGTGCGAAGGGGAAAGGGACATGGATGAAAAATATTTAAGCCGTGTAACATGTGTGCACCACTTTCCCACAAGAGATTCATGTAATCATTATGCACTGTAAGCATGAACTAATAAAATATCAACATTATAAATAGAATATACACTGGTGAGAAACATGTTGCCAGATTTCAAGGTGTTATTCAGTATTTTTCTTTCTGTGGTAGCTGGGGCAGAACAGATGTACATGATTTTTCAGAACTGAACTCTGTGATGGGAGGTGGTAGACACAATTATATAGAAGCTGGTTCTACCCAGGAATCTTCAGAATCCAAGCAGATGTATTTGCAGAAATGAGCTGCACTGTCATAATTATAGGCTGTGTGTCCTGTCCAAGGTGAGTTGTGAAGATGAGGAATTGATTCAAAAGTAATGAGGAGAGAACAAATGAAGTCAAGGATAGTTTCCATGAATTTGAGAGGTACCCCAATAATATTAACCATCCTTACATTTGATGTGAGCTAAGTTTACACCCCTAACACATCAGCTGCCAAGGTAGATGGGTTCCTAGGGTTAAAAACTCTGAATATCTTGGACAGGATAATTAATGAGTTTCCCTGTGTTCTGCTTCTGAAACAGCTATGGACATTTATACAGTGTTTCTGCTTTGGAAAAATTGGAATGCCTCAAAATTAACTGAGGCTCAAGTGTGAAATTCACGGACAGAAATTCTGAAATAAAAAGAAGAATACCTAAGAAAGCAATGTGCATGTAAAACAATAAAACATACTGTTGCATGAAACTATTTTAAGAATGCATTTTGAGTACAAAAGAGAGAGATTAACATAAAACAACTGAGTCAAAGAGGAGCTATAGTTCAAGTATTCTAGAGCTCTTGACATTGTGAAGGAGAATAAGGTGAATAATTTTGACTATGACAACGTAACGATTAATAATATCTCTTATAATATAAGCAAATATAGAACAGAGAAAGTTTTAAATTCCATTCTGGAAGAGGTAGAAACAATCTTAACACATCTCAATATTTTAAAACAAAAGGACAGTTCAAAAACACAAAATTTAGAATGTTTCAAAAACTGTTGTATCTAGCAGGGTATCTCTGAGTGACATCCCAACTCTCTCCGGGTCTTTGCCTTCAATCTAAAGAAGGATGAGGAAGTAGAGCTCTTGGCAGAAAATTTGGGGAGTTAAGGCTGGTATAGTGAGAAGTAAAAGGTTACATAAAGTGTGTCAAATACAGAGAAACAGAAGAGAAGCTGTCCCAGCCACAGAGGGGTGCTGCAGCATAGTGGCATCCAGGTGACTATGAGCTGTGCTTCATACTGAGAGGTTAAGCTTGTTTCCAAAAATACTTGTTTCATTGATTGGTGGTCTAAGTTAGTCAGGGTTTAAACTTTAGTTTGTGGAAATGAGATAAGGTCAATACACTGTAAATGGAAGTAATTCTTTCATAAGGATAAAAAAAGGCTACGTTTTCTTAAGTACATAGCAAGCATTAAGCATGTGATAA